>JAPYYX010003116.1:0-12271 GCA_030522605.1 Cremastinae sp. B BG-2022a
TGATAATTCGTTTCATTAAGAAAATGTATATTCATTAATTTTATCATTTTATTATAAAAAAATGTTTTTTCTTACTTTTTGGTGGGGTACCCCATTTTGGCCCCCCCCCCAAAAAATTTTTTTTCCATGGCAGCAAAAAAAATTTTTTTGTTTCTTTAATTGTGATTAAAAAAAGAAAGATTCACAATATTTTAACCCTTGGAATCGAAATTTTTTCTTAAGTACCTTATTCTAGTACCCTACCCTATACCTGTATCTTTTTGAGAAAGCCAATTTTATAATTAAAATAGCCAGAATATCTTTTACAATAAATGCTGTTTTTATTTTTTGTCAAAATTTCTCTCTCAATTACTGGTCCTGAATTTTTTCATTCGCAATTCTAGAAATAAAAAGATTTACGAAAATTAAACAAAATGAACAAAAAAGAGAATAAATCGGAGGCTGCTGTCGATCATGGTCGAACGAAACGTTTTCCAAGTCCGATAGAAAGTGCCGAACGAGGCGAAAAAAAGGGGAAAATTTATATACTCGCGTACGGAAAACAAAACAGTATAGAAAATTGGAGCCGGGGGGGGGGGAGATAGCAGGTTTGGTCGTTGTTTTACTTGCCAGCCCCTACCCTTCGTTCTACTCGGGCTTTTCCAGCAAGAGATTTTTTCCCTCATCCATTTTTTCCCAATTTCACGGACCGACAATCGGTCCAACGATCCAACGACTAAAACTTCTCAACTTTCTCCCTCCAACTCTCATTTTTTCACATTCTCATTTCTCTCATTTCCTTTTTTATATCCATTCGTCGATACTTTTACTTTAAATTGTGAATAATAACAGAAGGAAAAAGGGAAAACAACATTTAAAAATACAGTCGATTCTATTGGATACTCGACCGTTTCGGTAATTTTTTTATATTTTTGGGTATTTCCGTGTAACAAAGTCTATCATTGCATCGGTGATGCATGTCGAAAAAGTGTCTATCACGTAATAGTCCAAATTTGTGAAACGTGATACATAGTCAGGGTGTATTTACATTGAACAGATACTTATGTACAGGTCTAAAAAAATATATAACAGAAGCAATATAACGACATCATAAAGTGGTCCAACTTCATGAAACGTGACATACTATTGTATGGAAATGTTTTGTGAACAAATTTTCAAAACTGGGTGTTTTTTTTATTTTTTCAGGTCGGAGGCTGCGAAGAAATCGAAATGGTTGAGCTGAGCGGTGGAAACGGTCAAGCCAACGCGATGCACCAGGGCATGGTGGTTGCTCCCGGAGCCGGAAACGGTGCAGGGATCCAATTGGGTCCGATGACGGGAGTTGTGTCAGGCCCGGCGTCGTCGTCCTCATCGTCGACGACGACGACGACCGGTGCCTCATCATCGACTTCCGGACGGGCCGGAATCCTTGAGACACAAGTTCGAGGTCAATGGTACCGGGTCTTCGTTTCCCTTGAGGACGATTACCTGAGCATTTCGTTAGACGACAGCTGCGAAAACGTACTTGCTGGTAGTGCCGTCACTGGATCTCTCAATGGAAACATCAACAATAACAATATCGATAGCTTGAATGATCCAGATGTTCCGGATTCAGTTGCTAATCAAAAACGCGTCGTTCGCGTAATCAAGGTAATTTTTGAATTTCATATAAAATACTTTGAAAGGAAATATTTTGAAACCAAAAATTGATAAATTATAAGTTAAACATATGGAGAATCTAAAAATCATAGAAATTTCATAATTTTACAATTTTACTATCCAATTGCTTGAAAACTGATTACTCTTGCTTTATCCCAATAAGGTTTTGCAAATTTTTTTATCAGCGTACATTTACTTTTCTATTCATCCTTCGAGTTTTTTGAATTCAAATTCCATGGAATTTTATTAAAAATCCATGTGAACATGGAGAATAATGACTTTTTCAATTTTCATTTTTTCCAAAGAGTGACAACAATGGTCTTGGAATATCAATCAAAGGCGGCAAAGAAAATAAAATGCCAATCTTGATATCTAAGATCTTCAAAGGAATGGCTGCAGATTCCACGGAGCAGCTTTATGTTGGTGATGCGATTCTTGCTGTCAATGGTGAGGATCTTCGCGAAGCTACGCACGATGAAGCAGTCAAGGCGCTCAAAAGAGCAGGCAAGATCGTGGAACTCGAAGGTGAGTCGTCAATGAATAATTTATTATCATCATCGTGGTAGTGTCACCGATGTTGTCTAATCATAATATTATTGTAAGAACCCGTATGAAAAAGGACAAGAATCGATTTCTGTTTCAAGCTCGCGCAAGATTAAACGTATTTTCGTAATTAATTTTTTTTTGCGCCTGTAAAATTCCAATAAGAAGATTTCGCATTCACGCAGCGATATAAGGCAGAGAAGGTACGTGGAGGCGTTTGAAAAACGAAGTAACGGTAAATGGGTAAGAAGAAAGTGGGTGGAAAGAGTATTCGAATGGGCTTTGGGACATTAACGAGGCTCTTACTCCAATTAACCTTAAGTACACGGCGCATTAGACTGAACTAGGGAGTTACAGATTAATGCTATACATACATGGGGCGTGAGAGCCAGACACTCGCTTTTTATTCTTTCAATATCAAATTCCTTCTATGCCTTAGCTCTCGTTAAATCCTCGCCAATTATTTTGCATTTATGTTTATCCTTGATACGTTTTTGTCGATTTTATTTGCACCGTTTTTATCTACTTTTTGTTCATATAGTTTCGCGCATACATTGTAAAAAATTGTCTATAATTTCCAATTTTATTACAGTTAATTGCTGTTATGTCTAATGCAAGATGGTTGGTGAATTTTTTTCGTACCAGAGTTACACGGAATGTTTTTTTAATTCCAGTGAATTTTCGGAATGTAGTTGAAGTTCAGACCTACATTGTGACGTCACAATGTAGCACTTTAAAGCGCGGGATTTTCTTTAGCATTCAAATTTTGCTCCAGCTTGAATCAAGTTTTCTCTGTGAATAATTGACGTACAGCGTAATGATTTTCTTGATTTTTTCAAATAACGAATCCATCATGATATTAAATCGTACGTACATAAAGGACATTTGTACTTTACATTGCGTATATAGATTTAGATTTTATATTTGTTACCGGTATTGCTATTGATTATTTCATTTTTATTATTGATAACGCCAAAAACGACAAGAAAAGTGTTGTTATTGACGTACAGAATAGAATACGTCGTGACATGTTTTTTTGAAAAATTAAAATTTCAATGAATTAACAATACTGTTCTTGCATCGGAAATTTTTTTGCCGATTGCACGTGGTCGTAGGTTTTGAGCGTGTCGTGACCAGAGAGTTACGATTTCCAATTTGGATCGTGTAGAAACACGGAGCAAATTATTGAGGAGAAGACCCACGCTGCGGTTTAAACCGCACGAATACGAGAAAGAGGAAGAGAGTGGCGGGCGAAATGGAGAGGGGGGGAAAGGAGAGGGAGTACCATACATCAATTATACGATGTGCGCTCGCTAATGAACGTTTGGTCTGATTTAACCGGTTTCCAACCAGCGATCTGGTCCATTAACCTTTTGCGAATGACGAATTTCTATGCGACGAATTATTACGTAAGGGACGTCTGGTTATGGATCAAAATGTGACTTCCACCCCGATCGACGTAAGACGTGAATTATTTAGATGGAAATTCACATCCGAACGGTACAACTGATTATTTTATTTTAATTTCCGCTTCGAAAGAAATCATTTTCGGTTTTTAATTAAGAGATCATTCTTTTTGGAGTTTTCGAAAATTATACATTTTTTATTCATAAAGGTTTTTATTCGCGAAATTTTTTAATGTTTTTTTCTTTTCGTACTTTCTATCTCTCAGGAAAAATAATCTCCCAAGCCCGGAAGGTGTGACCGAAAGGAATCGTAAAAAGACGCCAGGAGAACAGTAATACGGCCTAAAAAATGTTTGTAAGAAAATGGACGAGAAGAGCGAAAAAAGAGTCTTTTCTCTCGCGACCTTCCATTTTGCATTCATCGAGAAAAAAGCCCACGAGATAAAAACTGCATTCTTCGTTGCGATGGACACCTTACTTCCGGTTCGAATGCTCGTGAGTCATCAGTTGGAAGTGCTCGGGAAAGGCGTGAAAAGAGTAAAGGAAGAGATCCGAAAAAAATATTTAAAGATAAAAAAGAGAGACATTGCTCGAGGGTAAAATCTCGTCGCGCTTTTTTTCGTTACACATTTTCCATAAATAATGGAAAAGTTTTCAGATTGCAGATACCGTACTTCGATGTGAAATTGAAAGATTAATAACTATCAAATAATTAATCATCGTTGCTTTTTTAAATGATGTATTAAAAAAAGATAACCAAGCATTTTTTAACCCCAATCGACTCCGAAAATTGTTTATAAGGCAGAAAAGAAGTAAAAATATCTCGTTATTTACGAATTTGGTTTTGTGGAAAAATTTTCCAGGCAGATTTAATTGGCCCTTGCATTCCATGGATTTCCTTTCCCCGGGCAACGAACGTTTGAGCGGTCAAAGGGCTTGGAGATTTAGAAATTTCCTCTGCGGCTTCCCACGGCTTGAAATTCACATTGAAAAAGCTCAAGGGATATTATCAGCGTACTCTCGGCCATGCTTAATTGAGGATAAAATTATTAATTCTCCGACAGAGAGAATTGAAGAGGAAGGGAAAAAATGATTCGAAAGAGGGATAAAAAACAAACATGTGAAACAACCATCAAAACTACTATCAACAGTTATTCAATTTATAAACATTCCAAAAATATTGCTGAAAGTTCAGGACCATGCAAGTTGACGTTTTCTGGACTCATTTGCAATACTGTCGTTTTGAACGATCAAAAACGAATAAAAGCGTCGCTTGAATGCCGGTATGCCATTGAAGGTGTTATTGCTAAGGGCGAAAAATCGATAAAATTGAGCTGCATTGAATTTCATTGAATAACATGCATATGGACCTGAAAATGAAATATAATGTCAGTGTATGCATCAATATATACCACACCTTAAAAAGTGTCTTGAATCTGGGGTAGCTTTGACATAACATCCATGAACTGATTGCCAGTAATATTTGTTTGAACACCAGAAGATCGTGTAAAACATTGCTGAATTAATTAACCGAGCTAACCCCTCGGATGACTGCATAACATTGGTACTTTGAACGGTGCAATTTTCGCTATTAAAATATGAATTACGAATTGCTCCATTCACTCAAGGTAAAAAACTTTTTTTCATAATTTGATGCAATCAGTTTGAGGACCTTCTTTGGTGTCTTCATGCTTTTTTGATACTTAACACGATGACATTATACAATGCAGTTGCTGATCAACTATTTTTGTAATCAGAGTCAAATACAGCGAATATTCAGCATACTATAACATATTACAGTAGAACCTCTTTGTAAGACCGAGCGGGACCTCTCGATAAGGTCAATCGTATGCTTTCGCATTCCGAGACAGTAACTTCTACCACAACGTTGGTTGGTTTGCATAAGCTTGTTTTGTAATGAAGTTGAACTTCATACAATTGTTGAATGTTGATATTTGAATATTTAGTTTTATGTTGAATGTTTAAGTTTTCGTGAATTTCGAGATTCTTCATTTTTGTTTTGTTATGAATACTATTTGATTCCTATATGTGATATAGGAGAAAGAAATCGTTTAGATGAATATAAAATGTTATGTTATTCCTGAATTGTCCTTTCTCGCGATCGAGTCGTTGATACAGATTATTTCTACATAATTATTTATTATATTTGTCGAAGCTCAAACACGGTCATTTCGTACCGCCACTTTGTGGATGGTTGAATGACTTATCGAGAGACACTTTTGTACTTTAATAAAACATCATTTCTTGAGTACAGCTCTTTTATCCAGGACTATCAATCAAACATTACCTTTAGCCGAGTTCTGAGGTGTTTCATATACGCACCATTCGCAAGAATAACGCTCACCTTTTTATGACTGGCTCCGTTTCTTTTTTCGCACTTTTTTTACGACTGTCTGCGACACATGTATCATGTAACATTGAAATAATGATGACTGATTAGAGTTCTCTCATGTCCAACGAATTTGTTTAATTTTTCCATCCTCGTCGCCATTCTTTTCTCTCGCAAGGGTTTTCTTTTTGATATCTCTTCCAAACCTGCTCTGTCTGCCTCAGGAATATTTGGCAACCGTTATTCTTCCCTTTATTACGATGCTCTTTTTTTACATAGCCGAGAGCAACGGATTCGAAGTCGGAAGTGTTTTTTGCCGGCGGTGAGAGTGAAAGTCAACAAAAGGAACAACAGAAAGAATGAAAGCAGACTGTTTTATTTCTCTGCCTTAAAAATTGTTCTCTGTGAATTGAACATTTTTATCTTGGAGTGCATGGGAAATGGTCAAATGACGATAGACGAAACTTTCGTCGCTACATAACTTCAAAATTTGAAAATAAATTTTTTATCACTTGACAGACTTTTTTTCGAATATTCAAAAACATACGATTTTCAATTGCAGTTATATTTGTTTTTTGATAAAAGATTTGTTGTCGATAATAATTTTTATGTAGATACCTGTCACGTAGCACGTTCTTTTTCAAGCTATTACAATTGTATTTTTTCGGTGGTATACAAATTGTAATTTATTGTAATTTATTTTTTTATAAATATTATTCGAGTCCAACGCCAAAAAAGAGAATTTCTTGTCCATGTGCGGTTCTATTTCGTCCAAGAATCACACGTACAGAAAATTAATAGCTAATCAGCGCAACTGGCAGTTTTCCTGTCCAGTCAATAAAACCAGCGAGCACGCAAGAAAGAACACACTTTTGTACAACAGTTCTCATCGAGCCTTGAGAGCTCCCAACAATGTTGTCAATCGTCATCGAATAAATTGTTGAGTTTAAAATTAATTAAAAAAAGAGTTTAATTTATTCACAATCTTGTTAGCGAGTAATTAATTTTCCTCGTGTTCGCATCGAATCCAGCAGCTACTATTCATCAATATAAAAAATTGATCGCGGATCTCGGTCAATCATAACAATAACAAATATCATGAAAACTAGTTCAATCGTTGGAACATCTGAGAGTAGCAGACATATATAAGAACTTTCATGTTTACATCTGTTACAGTGAACATTAATAAATAATTGGATGCAATTCCGATTCACTTTGAAAAAATTAATTAGGTGAGTTCGTTTTTTATTTTCTCTTTTTATCTTTGTCGTCTTTAGAAATTTTTTTCTTTTTTACGTTTCTCCTATGTGTACATTGTACGATATACGTATACATATATTTTTCTTCTCATCTTTCGCGTCAAAAGCTCGTCAGCGAGCGTTAGCCGGATCATTGGACAGGCGTCGTTTTTATCGTCTCGTTTCATTTTTCAATCTCCATATTTTGCCCTCAACGGATAACTTTACCCTCCTTGCTCCCTAGACAAGTTTCTTGTTTCCACGTCCTCCCATATTTTTTTTATTCTCCTCTGCTGTTTGCTTCTCTCTCTTTCTGTTTCTGTGTCTTCGTACGCATATAGCTTTATATATGTATACAGTTCTTTCTCCATCCCGCTCCCTTTGGCGATACTTGTGAATCTGCATAATGGGAATTCACTCGTTCCGTCACTTTTCGCTTCGTTTCCCATCTCCGTCAGGCTCTGTCAACCTTTTTCTTTATTTCGTAGCTCTCTGGTGTGCTTTTTCTCACCCCTGAGGGTATCGCTCTTCAAGAGGTGTGTGTCCCCCTCTACCTCTCTCCCCCTCCCTTTCTCATATTCTGACGTTTTTCTTTTTATCTTTTTTTCTCTCCCGACTAGTTTCTTCTTCTTCTAACCATCCCATTGTTTTTATTCTCTCTGTTTCTCCCGTTTTTGCATTTGTTTTTTCTATGCCCTTTGTTCGGGGCATGATACCAGAAGACAATATGCAGTCGATGTCAATGGATCGCTTTGTTTAATTATCACGCGATGCCTTCCTATCTTTTCATTTCTTCTGTAACGCGTAGACTACTTTTTATCAATTTTAATTGTAGATGAGAAAAACTACTCTCGATATTATTTCAAGAGCAATTTTTTTGTATTTCCATTTCGAAGTGAAACTTCTTACGTGAGCACGTGGTTTGGGTTCGAGGCTTTGAGAAGGTACAGTCGACTCTCTCTCTCTCTCTCTCTCTATCTTGTGGCAACCCATTGAGAGTGATGACTCTCGCTACAGGCAACTTTTCGTCCATCCCCACTTTTGACATCCCTACAGCCCCACCGGTGGTACATGGAAAGACGCATGTGTCAAGAAGTCGCGGCATGGATCAGAGTTAGGATTAAAAAGTTGCTTTTAGGCGGAATTAAAAGTTGCCGTAAACGAGAAGTTGCCCATAGCGATATTGCCACAAGAGAGAGTCGACTGTATTCAGATAATTGATCAAAAAGAGGACAGTCGGATTGAAATCAAGGAATAACCTCCGGTTGATAAGTCAATTCAGTTGCATTACGAAATGGTCGTTTCTGATTTGACTAGCATGAATCAACAGAACCTTCTTAAATGCAAATGTAAATGAATTTGAAAAGGGTTTAAATATTCACATAGCTTTCCTCGAGTTGTACCAAGATTTAAGGTCAACTGTCAATATTGACCAGCTTAACATATTTTAGTTTTGAGCGATTTCAGCAGACTTTGATGTGGTCCCTATTCTTGACCCTGGAAAACATGGCGTTTCATGTGATCTAATGACAGCGTGATTCTTTCGTTACCTCCTTGGGAGTATTGGGATCTGACATGCGACGACATGACATCTGGTGACAAAAAATCCAACTAGAGCAAGGGTGGAGAGTCAATAGAATGCGCCAATTATTATAATCGTTATGGCACCCATGTCGTCGCCATTCGGCTAAACTCTGCCTCATATCAGATCCCAATAGGGTGTGCTCGATTTTGACGTTGCAATATGAAATTTGAATCTTAACGTTAAACGTTGAGTTCAGTCGCAATAGTTCAGTTCAGTCGCAATAGTTCAGTTCAGTCGCAATAGAGAGTTCAGTCGTCATAGAGAGTGTATCGAAACTAGAGGCCTAGTACCTTGCTCCAAAATATATGAAATATTAAAAGAAAGTGTTACAAATTCATTAATGTCCCACCTGCAAGGAAATCAAATGAAAGAGAAGAAGTAAAGAATTAAAATATTACAAAGTTCACAATCTTACGACTTAGTGAACTTGTTCGATTTGAGTCGAGAACGCTTGCGGTTGTTGACGAATTCTGGTCAGTCGATCTGGCGTAGTTTTAAGCTTATCCGGTGTATTTTGAAGCCGGCCGATTGTAGTAATGGCTTCTTATTACCCGTTCGAACGTTTTGAGCGTTAGAAAAACAGAATTACAGAAAACTGAAGGGGAATCATGACGGTGCTCATATTGGTATTATCTGACTAAAATCAATATGACATCTGGTAACAGAAAATCCAACTAGTGTAACGGTACAGAGTCGATAGAAAACTACAATTATTATAATCATTATTGTACTGATTCCGTCGCCATTAGACTAAACTCCGCCCCCATGTCAGATCCCAATAAGCGCTCGCTGTGCCAAGATCAAAGATGTAAGCCTTAAAAGCGCGAAAAAGCTGCAAGTCGAATACGCCCATAGAATCATCAAGTCATAGATTTCATGTGAAGAATGTGAACATTCAAACTAGAATATTTTCGACATTAGCGCTTTATTTTATTATTTAAAAATTTTACATTATATTAATTGTTTATCATATGATAATGCATTATAAATTGTTTTATAAACTGAGCACCTCTTTGCCTGTTTAATACACTTTTGGATGATATTACTCTTTTGTTTGAATTTGATTACATTGCAGATGGTACTCGTATATTTTGAAAATATGTTGAGTGGAATATTTTAAAATATTTAAAAATACGTAAATAGGTGTTTGTTATTTCAGTAATATATCATAATAAATTGTGTAATTTAACACAATAAATAATATTTATATTTTAGTACACATTTTATCAAATTTAAAAAAATCAAGCAATTCACAAGACGGTCAGAGAGAAAAAGGTGGTATCAAGGGAATGGAAGGTCGGGAAAAGTTTCCGGACCATTTGCTGTCGAAACGTTGGCACAAAAAGAGTTGGAAATACGATTCAAGAAGGAAAAGGGGGTAGCATGGGGATCGATCGAGTCTAGTTTGAAGTCGCTGGTCGCGGTACACCGGACATCGCTTTCTTTCTTCTCTCTCTCTCTCTGTTTCTGTTTCAATCTCTTATACTTTTTAAGATTCGCCTCATTAAGCATTTTGTACGTTTGAGGCAGAGAAATACAAGGACCAAATCTCATTACTTTCTTGTTAACACTTCTTCGTTGGATGCAATTTGTTGCCTTGAATGCATCTGCGAAAACATAAATTACAAATTTCACGAAAAATTGATTTTCATTCATGAATGTTTCGAATTTAACAAAAACGTCAATTGAGGAGGTATCGTAAAACGTACAAAAATAAACTTTTTAGTTATTGAATTTTTCACACAATAAAAAAATGTTATTCTGCAGTTAGATGAAGTTTCAAAAAAACAAAGTTTCCGGCAGTCCGAAACATTTCACAGGTTTCTTGGAGTTCGTCACAAAAAATTGTACAGCTATCGAAGTTTGGAGAGAATTATTAACTCATTAAAGTACGACCCTCCGACCGTGATTCGGGTCTTTGAAGGCACAAGCCAAATTTTCAAACGGATGAATATTTGCGAAATTTGGAAAGGTGGGGGTCGGGTCGCTTACAATAAAATGGTATATAAATGGTTGAATTATTGGAAAAAATATTGTAAGAGCAATTGGGAATTTTTTTAGATTTTTTTGTTTTTTTCTTTGAAAAAAATTCAGTAGAACTTTTACGATCCAGATTACGTTTGGTGTCTTTAAATTTAAGATTACGGGCGGAGGTTGAACAATTCACCGATTCCCTGCTAATTCACAAAAAGATATGATTAAACTTAACATTAAAAACTAAACATTTTTGCATGATTATTTTGTCTAATATAGAAATATTTTGAGCGAGTAAATGACATTCTCTTTTTCTTTCATGCTTGATAGCGTCGAGCCGCTACTTCGTCCCTTCGAACATATTAATCTGCTTATATCCCTTTTATTTATTAACGCGAGATCCATCATTTTCAATATTTAATACTCAGACGGATCAGAATAATCCACCCATTAACGTTACATTTGACTGACATCGGATTTTTCGAAAAATTGGCGACACTGGAGCAAGCCCTGCAGAACTTACTATTTTTTAAAAATAATTAACCAATTTTTGGTAAATTATCATCAACGATTCCATAATAAATTCAAAACGTTGAACCGCTCGTTTGAGTATTCATAATGCTCACCCGGATGTTGAATTTGGCAATTTATAATCACAAATTCAGATCCCACTTTGCATAAATTTGGTATCCTTCTTCGTACACTCAAAATTTTAAACACGTAAGTAAAATTCAACCGAATGTGATGTGTGATTTTACTAACGTAAAAAAACTTTTGCTCGTAAAGCTAAATTAAAAATTACACAGCATTTCCTTGTAAGGTATTGAAAAAACAAAGAAAACATTGATTGCGCTTATGAGAGCATGTTGGGAGCCCAATTTTGTTGCAAGTACGTGGATTTTCGTTGGTAAACACGTGGAAAAGGTCGTTGCCTGTCTAATGAAGTTTGCGCCATTCCGTTTCGATCAGGATGGTTCGGAGTCATCTACACGAAGCAAACGAGACCCCGGGATTCACTAGCTCTGTCGGATAGGGATGAAAGTTTCGCCGGACCCGAAGAGGACTCTCGGCTGGCCATTCCGAATTCCCCTGGAGTTGGATCTTCACGTCCGCCCACCCGCTCTCTCGCATAAATCAGAAAACACACATACATATGCACCTCAACCTGGCACATTTACCTCTGCAATTATACGATTCGCGTTAAAGATGTACATTATGAATTTACTTCGGTTTTACGTATAACCGTGCGTTCAGAATCACGTTCAAGGTAGTTACAGCGCGGTGGTCGAGATCAAAAGTTTATCCATGTGTAAAATAGAGAGAAATTATAGTAATAAATAAACAATTTTGGTAGATTTATTCCAAATTTAATGTACAAATTATGGTTGAAAACTTGAGCAGATGATAAATTGTTATCTTTAGATTGAGGTTTTAAAGCAGGCAGAACCAGATCCCTGCTCAAAATTTGTCTGCTCGATATTGTTATACAGATTGGATATTGTTTTTTAGCATTGTTGAGTAGACAAATTTTGAGCAG
>JAPYYX010003117.1:0-12269 GCA_030522605.1 Cremastinae sp. B BG-2022a
TTAAAATAAGACCAAATGAAGTTAATCTAACGATTAAAAATTATGAAAAATAATTTAAAGGCTTAAGGGGGCCGTCTTGCCCCGGTCTCCCCTATATATGCCGGTGTGCGTGTATATACATATATGATGTGAGCTCGGAATTTGGAAAATTCTCGTGAAAATCCCACTTCGCTGTGGTAATTTCAAGAGCGAAGAGACATCAGGAGGGAACGCGGGATCAGAGATTCTTATTCCTTTCTCTTTCCTCATCAGGAAATCTACTTTCATCCACTTTCATTGTGCAAGCAGGGACTCTCGCAAACGTTTCGAAGCTCGCGGGATGAACGCCGCCATCCCTTTCTTTCGACCAATTTACAACGAAGACGTTCCTATATACAGCGAGTATAGATTATGTATATTATCATCGCAACACACATGCACGCATGGATGGATATCGTCGAGTCGTGAAAGCAAAACCTTTAAGAGGAACGTCAAAGTTCTTTTCTCTTTGAAGTATCTTCTCTTTTGCTCTCGTCTCGTAAAATCAACGAAATTTTACACCCTTGAGAACCCTGGAGCTTCAAACCCTTCAAGACGTGACGGGACACCGAAAAATCCCATAGACATAAAAAAATGCACCTCCTCAATATTCTTGTTTATACGCAAATACGCATGCTTATCAACATGCATATGTCACAATTAAAGAATTCATTTTAAATTACCAGGTCCAGAAAATTGAGTTTTACTGAAGAAAAAGTGAAAGTTACAAAATAAGCTTGTAGTACATGTATATGCATATCTATGTATGTATAATGAACATCAATGCTCAGTTAGGCAAATTTTATAATCGACACATGTGAAGATTTTTTAATAAACTCTCAATTCGATCTTACTAAAAATCTGATGTTTACATAAAAAGCTAATTGAAAATGTTCCAGGTTGCGATTAAAATAATCGACATCAGAGAGTCTCTTATACATATTCTGTATATGTATACCGCCGAGATAACGAAATAAAATGTAAAGATAAAGAGAGAAAACACGGTCGAAGGCAATTGCGATGACTCGGATATGATGCATCGCTTTATATTTTTACAGCGACCCTTTAATTAAATCCTCCCCCTCGAGAGAGACTTTGCCAAAAGTAATTTAAAACGTTAGCGGAAAACTTTTATCGGTAGTGAAAAAAATCGCTTCCATTTGTAACGACATTTTCGTCCTATTACTCATGCATATGTATATACATATATCTGATGTATTGTGTTTACCTTCATTTTTTTGAAATGATGTGTTTCATTTTTCAGAGAGATTCATGGGGCTCATAGACATAAATTATCGGTCATTTTTATAATTAAAGAAAAAAAAAGGAAAAATGTTATACATATAAGGGGAAAAAGGCTCCTGTGTATTGTATTGTATTGAGCATCAGAATTTTCCGGCGGCAGAAATACTACAATATAGTAGTCGAAACAATAAAATGTGCTTCTCATCCGGACAAGCCATTCGAAATCTCTCGAGAAAAATCTTATCGATGATTTTATCGCGAAAAGTCGCATTCAATGAATTTCTAATTCCATTTGCTACTGTACAATGCTCATTTTATTTGGGGGATCGGGGGATTAGCCAAATTTACCCGCGGAATATCCCGTAGCGAGTGATGGAATAATTTTCGGAACGGGCTCGAGAACATATGGTCCCTCCGCGCGCGCGCGCACGGGATAACGCTATATTTGGCTTATCGGGTGAAATCGTAGAAAATTATCCCCATACAATAAAGCACGGACGAGTGATGCTCCATCGATTTCATTCTTCTCTTTTATCATCAATCTTACTGGAAAGCAGCAAACATATCTGAAACTCAATTGTGTAATCGAAAAACAATATTTTCCTATTTTTTCAGCGAGTCTAATAATTTGGAAAAATGTCGCTGTATATGTATAGGAAATTGCGTAAAAAAATATTTACTCAAAGATCTATAGGGTGTGTGTGGTCTTTGAAAGATATATAGGAAAGTGTATCGTCGCCGTCGAACTCATCTTCGCAACAATGAGTTGAAAATCAACGCGTTTAATAAAATTATTAAAGCGCATAAAATGGGTTCCGTAATAAATATACTTGTTCATTTCTGTAATTAATTTTCTTAAAGGAGGCCCGCTTATTTATACATACTCTCTCGACATCAAGCATCAAATTTTACTTTTCCGCGCACTATAGTGATTCTTCTTTTCTTTAGGCAATGCACCACAATTATTTGTTCGCTACCGCGGCTATACATGTATGCATATATATATCGGGAATTCGGGAAAATGTTGAATTTAACGAGATTCTTATGTTCACAAGGGAAATTCAATACCGTGGTAAATTCGCATTCGGTCAAAAAAGCTCATTTGTGATATGGTAATGGAATGAAACGGTTCTGAAAACGAGAAGCAGAGCAATTTCACACCACCATTTTCTGGACGCGAAAGCACATGAGTCAAAAAATTGCCAACGATGCGCGATAACTACATTGTAAGTATATGTATATGAGACTCCTTGATTGTGGAATAAAAAACGAAAATTTTGTGACGATTGAAAATACGTAATGAAATAAACTCTAGTATCTATATATAATATACATGCATATGTATATGCACGACGAGAGAAAAAATGTGTATCGGAAAAGAATAAGTAGATACAGGGATAGAAAAAAGATCGAAAAGGAGAATTCTGGGATTTTGAGAAAATAAGACAGTCTCTGAAGAGATGAGGAGAAAAGAGCTATAAACAATAAGAGGATCAGCGTCATCCGTGCTGAAGAGTTTCTTTCTGAAGAGCAAAGCCGGTTATGCCGGGAGATTGGCTTCTCCCTAGTCAAACAAAATCCTCTCGACGAGAGGAGGGAAAACGGGCGGATGTCATAAGTTTTACCGATAAGCAAAATCGCATATATAATAGAGAGAGATGAGAAAAATAATTCGACATGCGTATACATTGTATATGTATTATGTATATACAATGAAAGAACCAGATACACATAGTTTTCCCATTTCCGTCAAATAATCTCGAAGAAGGATAAAACACTATTCACGTATGTATGTAAGCAGTACAACCTAATATGTGTCATGTTTAAATAAATATGTATTTAATTTCGTTTTGCAGTGTAATTCGTGTTACTACCTCGTGACGGAACTCGCAACTGGTGGCGACTTGTACACTCATATAAAACAGCAATCGTCTGGGCACCTGGACGAGAGAACGGCGAAATATTACGCAAGGCAGTTAGTTTCCGCCTTGATATGAGTCACATACACAATCGAGGAATCTTTCACCGGTAATTTTTCACCCTAATAGATATATTGTATGTATTTAAAAAAAATAATTCAACGATCCTCTCTCTCTCTCTTAAATTCAGAACTTATGTTAGGTCATACTTATTTAGTCACTTTTAAGATGAATAAAAAAAATGAATTATATAATTCATTTTTGACTTATTTCGTTTAAAATGAAATAATCGAACAGTCGACGACCAAAGAATATCCTTAAAACAGTGCGGTCGTAAATATACATACCTATTCTTTCGATCGTAATAAAAATAATGAAGAAAGTTTCAACGTCACACGAAAAACGTGTACTAAAACCCGCGCATAAATTTTGCTCTTGAAAACAATTCGTCTAAAGGTAGTAGATTATTAAAAAAGGACTGATCGTTGTAGAAATATTGCCGAAACGATGGCATCAAGTGGAGAGAAAAAAAGGATGAGGGTTAAAAATCATTTTGCTCTTATATTAAAATTCGATGATGGGAGCTCACTGCGTCGCAAATGATCTCGCGTTCACGTGTACATTCTGACGAAGGATAAAAAGAATAAGCATGCATGAGGAAGAAAGAAAAGAGGGAGATGATGCGAGGGAAGGAATAAACGACGCGCGAGCCTTTTTCCATTCAAATCTGACAGATAATGAAGGCAACACGTGACGCGTTCGACTTTCCGCGTGTGACGTAACGAGTGAAATGGAGCGAGAGAGTACCGCAGATACATACATATATTTTGTGAATATATATTAAAGACCGTAAAGCTTATAACACGCGTTTTTTTATTTCTCGGTGCATGGCGCGCACGATGTCAAAAGTTGAAAATCTCAATTTCAGCGTTGATGTTGATAGATCGTTCCTTGCCATTCGTTCTTCTACGTATATCCATGATGTATAATACACACACCGGGAAATATTTTTTAGGGCGAACGAATAATTTTGGGGCGCGTCAGCGTCAGCACCGCGAGGGAAGACCTTCGCAAGGTTCGTCCTCCTTTGTGTCGTCGTTCAAGATTAAAATTGTAATCGTGTGTCTCTTGGAAAATCTCTCCTCTACAAGTGTATGTGTATGTGAATACTCATTTCGTTTCAAATGTACTTGCCTCCTTTTTTTACAGCATGCATGTATGCTGTTTTTGGTAGATACACATACATATGTATAATGATCGAATATTTTGTATATGCATAGAGCTTATATATTTTTACTGAAAGACGTTGAAATTCTGAGAACGGAATTTTTCGCTTTTCACGGGAAAATAATGGACCTTTGAAAAAGGCGTCAGGAATCAGGAATTTCAATTTTTTTCGAAATTTTGATGTTGACTCGTTGGCAAACCTCGGGAGTAGGATTCTAGGGTTAATACATGTAAATATAAATATTTAATTAAAAGTATATGTATTGTACCTATTTTGAAACGTTTGGCGATGGGGTGAGATCATCATCTCACCTCGAGAATATATACATATATTGCTCTTCCGAAATCAATCGGGAGTGTGGGTCTCGGGTGATTCGGGGGCGTTCCTCCCCTCGTGTTTCCTGGCGCAGAGATACGTCAGCATTCGCGAAATTACGAAAAATCCCCTCTAATCCAGGTCGTACGTTACGTGCGTGATTTTGCCCCTCGAAAGGAAAAAAAACGAGCAATTGAGCGCGACCGGAGACAAGATTGGATGAAGCGGGTGGCAGGCATTTTATTAATTAGCACGAAAGACGACTTATTTTCACCGAGCTTCTTGGAGCCATTTTCCCTTCTCAATTCGGTGCAATTGATGAAGTCTCGAATGAATTATCCTACCATATGTGCGGCAATTCCTCTCAAATTCCTCTCCGAACGCATTCCGTTATAAAAGTTAAGTTCAGTATAAAAGCAGGTTAAATGTATATATCCTCTATATGTATAGTTGAAGAAAAGTTGAAAATTCAAGTTAATAACATTCGCGGAAAAAAAATTTCATTTTTTGCCAAAAATACTAGCTCCGCATAAAGTTCGTAAATAAATGACGCGACATTCGTGAGAAATAAGCTTTCATTTGTTGGTTCGCTGCCAACCCAATTTAACCATTAACGGAATTTTCTTGGAAAAGCATTCTGCAGCCTTTATACATATGTATATATCGAGTCAATGTATATCCATCCCCATGTTCTTACGAGAAGATAAAAAAAAGTGTTATTATTTTTCCCCATGAGAAAGGGATGGAGAAAAATTTCGTCTCCAGCATATGGATACGAAAAATGTTATATCAGAGGTTAAAGAATGTACTTATTTTTGTTGATGGTGGAGCCATCAGTGATTTGTGGTTGTTGAGAGGTAATCGAGCTTGCGAAATACGAGGAAGCATGAAATTGGACTCTCGTACACTCTGGCATTCTCGATTTCGTTCTTCTATCGTTCGTCCCAAATTGTAGAGAGAAATTGTGTCATATTCTATAGTAAACCCTCATTTCTTTCAATCCTATATAAATACGAAAAAAAAAAATAGGAAATCCATTTTTACCACCCGTATACACATTTTTTTATCAGTGCATTTTCAATTTGCCAAATTTACCACTATTATTCGTATAAGTACCGTAAAAATGTTTTTTCATTCGTGGTCGAGAAAAGTGGCTTCATCAACTTCTTTCATAAGGGAGAGACGACCATAATGAATGGCAAAATGTGTGTACATTTTTATATGTACACGCTTTTATTATTCGCACTCGCAGCCGATAATAATTATTTTCATTGAATATTAACATCTTCAATGATTCGAATATGCGTATAATAAATGACTTGATTCGTTCCAAAAGAAGGTGTGTACACTTTATTCCAAACTTTTACCTCGAGAGATTTCTTTTCGGAAAATATAAGCGATGTTTGAGAGAAAATAATTTCCCAGGCACGATCGAAACATATATTTTCCATTAGGAATCCGTCGAGACTAGTGAGAGTGCGATGAAGTCAGTCGTAGCTATCGCTCAGTAACCCCTTGACACCAGTGTATTTCATGCGACTCCGCTCATACGGGGCTAGTCATGCACACAGGAGAATAAAAGGCGAGTGTGTACCCTCGCGCGGGCAAAGAACATCTCGCCTGTGGAAAAAATATATACGAAAGAAGCTCTCTCCGGCTGTCATTCTGTCCGAAATAATTCAGTGCGGAAGAGCAGTAATAGAGCAACATCTCTTTCTCATCTCATCAATTAACATCAGATAACTGTACGGTTATTAGTGTACGAGAAATAACGATTTCGCCAATTGAACCCTTTTTTAATTGGAAATCACCTCCGTAGCATCCTCTTCCCCCGTTCTCTTCTTATTTCGGGCTGGAGAGGATGAACCTCTCTCATCAATTCTCCATCCGACATCGAAATTTTTCCATGCTGCCGCGGTTTCTATCAATTTTTACACACGTTTCACTCCCCATCAGGTGTTCGAATTCCCAAAATCAAAATTGGCATCGAAGACGGCGTATATGCGTATACATGTTTCTCTCGAGGTTGAAAATACAATAAAACGCACATATGTTATGTGAGGAACCTTATTATTCTTACGTATATTTGAAATTATCGTTATGCATGAAAAGTTAATTCTCGAAACGATCAGCTTTTTCATAGTTATAGACGTTGTAGAGACTACATTGGATAAATGTGACTGATGTGGAGCGTATATGCAACCCGCCCCCTCCCCCCCTTTATTCAGGCCATTTAAATTCTCGAAAATCTAAACGAAAGGGTGTACGTATATACCATCGTGTTTCAAAATAAGAGTCCCCCGCGAGAGAGTAAAAAGGTTTTCATATACTCGAGCCCTCTCCTCTCTCTCACCAGAAGTAATTGCATCCATCAGTTATAACTTTGGGGGTGCCGCTTTTTCAGCGAAGGTGATGAAGAAAACGATTTTTTTTCCAGGGTTGAAAAATAGTTATTCATCAATAATGGTGGCGCGGTTGATCCGGACCATGAAATAAATGCTATTAAATTTAATGACTGCGATCGAGCATCTCTCGACTCGGTTGTACATCGCGGAGTAAATAATAGGAAGAGATGCACGCGATCGTCGGTAAAAATCGTATATGGATAAGGGAGAAATAGAGCGGCGGAGGAAAAAAAGGGTTTGTTGAATAATTGCGGAGTGAATAATGAGAGTGCGCCACCCTTTTTGTTGTCGTTCGATAAAAACAATCGATGATATATGTAGACTATATACCTATATATACTTACGCCGGGAGAGTCGTCGGCTCAACGTTATTCTCTAATATATTTTCGAATAGGATATATATATATATCCTATAAAATCGAATTATTTTCAACCGGAATAAAACCATTTATCGCATGCAATAGCGGTATTAAGATAAAAACACAATAAAAGTCGAATAAATGCGATGAACCATCCAAAGTTCATTAATGACGAGCGCGGGAATAAATTGAGAACGTAAAAAATGAAGAAATATTACGCCAGGAGAAAAATGCTCTCGAATGGATTACATTTAAATTGGAATTGCGGTAGATAAGCAATGGATTGTGATAAATAAAAGCTAATGGCTTCGATGATGCATGGGAGGAAATAAGCTGTATCCTATATATAATATAGGAACAGATTTAATAATCATCAGTTTGAAGGGGAAGGACGGTAAACGAAAGCATCATCAGTTGTATACATATAGCTGATGATGATCGTAGTCGCGAGCACCGGATTCGCGAAGGAAATAAAAAATGAACGAAATAAGCAATGGAGCGGAAGTCATCAACCCTGGAAGGAAATCCCGGTAGAGAAAAATCATATTATAACCGAGGACGAACGGTGCATTCATCGTCACGGGTGCAAAACGAGCGAGTCAAGTCTCGATCGCAATCCCAGAGGTCGATATGAAAATAAAAAATCGCGTCCGAGAGTTGGAATAACTGGCCGGTAGAAATGAATTTTTTGATTCACCGTTTTGATAAAAGTTCGAGGCTGCTGAATTATAATATATTTTTTGTCTCGTGAATTGGAAAAGAGAGAGTGAGAGAGGGAGGGGGGGGGAAGAAGCACGAATATTATCTAAAGCGCGGAGCGTATTACTGGGGTCGTCGAGTTCTACAACGAGAAAAGTCTCTATCATTCATGGGTATAGCTTTTACTTTTGGGGTCAAATGACTCTTCTGCTTCCGCATTGAAAAATCCCCTGTCCATTTTTTTCCGGGTGGGGTGACCTTCGCTCATCCCCCCTTTTTCGGATCATTCTTGTCTCCATGCACACGGTTGGATGAAATCGCTTTACCGGATTTCCTGTTACTGGGGTTTCTTTCTTTTTTTTCTTTCCCCTCTCTGATGCCGAAAAAAGAGACGCATACTTTGAATTAAAAAATGGCAAAACTGTGTGGCGCGTTTTTATTGCCAACTCTCTTGACGTCCGTGCATGCACCCATCGCCAAAAGCGAGGATGAAGAAAAATATGGATAAGTACCTCGATTGTTTTTTTCTTCTTGTTGGCCCAGTGTATCGACGGTTATACATAGATATGCACGTGTGACGCGCGAAGATATTTCTTTCGCGCTTCCATAGGTGATGTTTTTAATTTAGACAGCGACACCCCCTCCCTCCCGCGATATCTATGATGACTACAGAGGATGAGTACACGCTCTGCCGTGCCGTTTTTCCATTCTCTTTAATTCTCGTTCGTTGCGGACGTCATTGACCCGCTGGCCGCTCGCAGGAACATTAAATCTACAGAGGGAAAGAGCATACATATATAGCTGGTTAATGCGAGGGTAGCATAATTGCATAGAAAAGACGTGGACGACGTTGATATGAAGGAAGCCGGGGAAGAAATATATACGTGGCGCTGGATTTCATATTCATGATTATCCGTCTGGAATAGCCGGTATGTTCTGAGAGGAAAAAGTTTAGGAAGGAGAAAGTGAAAAAGAGGCAACAACGTAGACTACGTACACTATGATTTCCCGCATTTTCTATTAGCTACAATATGAAACTTTTTCCGTACAGAGGGAAAAAGGTATACGTATGATATGGTAAAGTCGACGAAAATACTGCGCGCAACATGATGTTTCACTATATCTTAGCCTCAAACTATGACATACGAAATAACGGACGTGAATAAGTAAATGGCCCAACTTTTTCACGCGTATACTCACTTATGCCGCCGTCAGTTATTATTTATATACATATACAGAGACAAAAACGGGTCTTGTCATATCCAAACGCGTATATTATTAGAAGTGTGAAAAAATATTTTAACGGAGCATGTATGTGTTACTCAAATAATATGTATATCAAAAAAAAGTGTGAATAATTGTAAAAGTGTAAAAGTTTTAATTGATAATACACAGTGCTATTTTAGATCGAATTGACAAACGACATTTGAGAAAAAAAAAACAAATATAATGTATAGGTCAAAGATGAGAGTATAATCCAATATCTATGCATGATGTATAGTAATAATAAGAAACATATGTGTCTATCGATATTGTATAATAAATTTTACGGTATCCAAGTATGGCACACTTTGCGGCAGTGAAAATGGCCGCCAAGTCTGATAAACGATTGAAATGATTTTTTTCGTCATTTGCCATCAACGGCCGGTGTTTATCCTCATTTCGCAAGGGAAAAAATGCAGATAAAATGCGCGCCCCGCGTATTATTAGATATCCTACATGTATGCATGCATGCACGCGGTATGTAGAAAGGAGAACGGAAAAGTATACTTTTTTTTTCTTTTTTCACGCCCAATATAATTCAGTTGATGAGCGTGTCATTGTCAGAAGAAGGACGATTCAAGCTGCGGAGGACATTAGGATGAGGGAGAAATGAGGGATGAGGTGTCAATAATGGTCCTCGTAATCGTTTTCAAGGTTGACAGGGCTGAGAAGTTGAAGCGCGCGGAGCGCGGTTGAGGGGAATACGAGGTAACGAGCATGTATGTACATGCATACATAGATACATACATCAGTGCGGATGCCTCATTCTGTTATTATGAGTACTCGCGACGACAAAAAAACAACATATAGATTGTATATGTACCGGGATGCACTCATTGTGCCCGTGCTGACTGCCTCTTTTGGAAAATCTAGCCTCTTCGACATGCATACCCCTCATCATTGTAATTCAGATTTTATCATCGCGACCGCGAAAGGTCAACGTTATACTTGTTTTTTCGAAAATCTTGTCGCCTATATATTAGTCATCCTTCAGAACGAGGATGGAAAAAAATGATTTCGAGAATGATTATATATATTCCGTAGGATGAAAATCTTAACAGCATCAGCATCAGGATATACAGCAAAAGAAGCTCATTCCTTCATTATTCCCGATGATGCGTTTTCTCTGCTCTCTGATGGCCTTTTTCTGCACGTTTCCTTCTTTTTTTCGGAGCATATAACTCATCGAGAGTGTGGACCGCTGTGGTCCGGGCAAGCATCTGCAACAATCTTCGCGGTCTGAGAGACGCAACGAATGGCCGATGACCTCGTCTGGCGCAGGATTTCTCCGAAAACCCACCGCACAGCCAGTCACACCGTGTCGGGAGTCCAAAAAAAAAAGTAAAAAAAGTGCACGATAAATGAATAAAAAGAAGGAAGAAACGGCACGACGACACATCGATCTCTGCAAGGTAAGAAAAAGGGCGCAACTCGGTGAGTTGGAGAACGATAAATTCGTTCTTACGAATCTCATCGCTCGTATGCACATCAGATGCGCGCATTATCGCGAGAGGTAAAATATGAGACTGTCGGGTATAAAATTCGAGTGGGCTAACCTCGCGGTAATAATGACACGCTCGACCAAAAGCCACGAAATTATACTCCCGGATAAAAGGAAGAGAAGAAAAATGCAAATTTTACGACGAGACTTTGAAGAAAATATATGATAAATCATCTTTTTTTTTAAAAGAACGTTCATTGGAGATTCT
The DNA here is from genome assembly GCA_030522605.1 of Cremastinae sp. B BG-2022a. NCBI lineage: Eukaryota > Metazoa > Arthropoda > Insecta > Hymenoptera > Ichneumonidae > Cremastinae sp. B BG-2022a. The sequence goes on from JAPYYX010003117.1 coordinate 11,161, forward strand.
TCATTGGAGCTCAATCAGACACTCAACTTTTCAGAACGTACATATATTATTTTAAGAAATAATGAAGTAATAATGTGAAGGGTTGATGGCTGTTTTAACCGCGATAATTGAACAATTGAATCATCATTCGAAAAAGGACTCTGTTTATGGGGCTGATTAATGAGAATAAGAGGGAAAAAAAGAGAGCGAGATGAAGATTGCCGAGCGTCCGTACAACAGAGAGGTTATCCCCGATACGACGACGATATTGAGCGAAGATATTTTCGTTATATATGTATAGCAAATGTCAATTTTTTTTCGTCATCGTCACCTCTCTCTCTCTCTCTCTCTCTCTCTCTCTCTCTCTCTCTTTCGTTATCTCCGCCGTCATACACATGTAGAGTTTCAGGTGTTCGTATGTTAATGTTGTCTTTTTTGTTTTGGAACCGGTGCACGGGTCCTGCCGAAAATAACGCGTCGATACCCATGTACGATAAATATGTATGTATGTGTATGTAAAAGGAAAAGCGCCTCGAACGTGTATAATTGTAATTATACCATGGACATAGACCCATGGCATATATGGCTGGATAATAATTTCTCCGTCCACTCTGCGGGAAGGAAACGAGATCAATCGTGAGAACACAATTATTCGTTACGCGTGCGATATTGAGACAGGAAAGTTATCGACACTCAACGCGATCGAAAGATCAAGTCGAAATAATTTTGTCAAAGCCAATGATCGAGAGATGTCACCAAAAATCAGGCGACTTGGATAATTCTCTCACGCTCTTTCCCCCACTCCTCGGAATAAGTCCAGGAGAGCTCGTAGACGAGAGTCCCTTCGAGGAGTCCTCGTCCGATCATGTTAGAGATAAGTTGCGAAAATTATAAATTTAAAATATTAGTGTCAAAAGAATATATAATAAATAAATTGTGTCCGTTTCGTCAAAGGCTTGTCAAAGACTACGGAAAGAAGAGGCGACACGCAGAAAAAATAAAATTGTAAGTGACGAACCTATTTAATTATTTGGCATATTCAATCTGGCCTGTCTGGCTGAACCTGCCCTCTCCTGCTCTAAATTCCAAATAAAATAATATTTATTGAATCATATATTGTTGACTGTGAG
>JAPYYX010003118.1:0-12268 GCA_030522605.1 Cremastinae sp. B BG-2022a
GTAACAATTATTTTTCCTGTGATCCAAAACAGAAAAAAGTAACATTTTCAAAAATTTTTTACGCGGACTCTCATTTGACTAGAGAATACTTGATCAACCGCCTTAAAGCTTCCCTGAACTTCCACAAATATTTCAAGATCAAAACTAGGCAAATCGGTGCAGCCGTTCTCGAGTTTTAACAAGGCAAACGAACAGTAATTCATTTTTATATATATAGATAGAAGAGACACATATTAGATAGAAGATAAATATAGATAGATAGGTATATTTTTTAAAAATTTAGCATATTAAAAAAAATCTAAACCCTTGGAATCGTAATATTTTCTTAAGTATCCCATTTTGCCCCTCCCCCCCATATTTGTATTTAATACATCAATTTTTTGAAATCAAGGGACGCGGTGGCGACTCGACGCCAAGTATGAAAGAAAAAGAGAAAAGTTAATAATATACAATGAAAATAATGAGAGATATCAGGTAGAAGTTTAGTTTAAAATAATGAGAAGCTTTAGCTAACCGCATCTTTGGAGGAACGATATTGAGATTCATCATTTGTGAAATTAGCTCAAGAGAGAGAGAGTATAAATTTCGGTAAAGATTTCCCTCAGAAGTCGGAAGAACAATGAAACCGGCGTATCAGGGTTAGACAGGTATAATCAAGTCAAACGTAAACTCGATTAGATGAAAAGGGCGTTCTGTTCCATTCAAGCGTTACCATTCCCAGACTCAGCAGTTCAAAGCTTTTCTCTCCTTCACTTGAAAATAGCAGTATCTCGATCCTTCGTTATGTATATACATTATACATATTTTACGAGCTCTTGTCTGTATTTGTGCAGCAGTTGATTCCGCGGAAATCTGATCGAAAGGTAAATTCATCAAAAGACATCGAGCAATAATTATTACACAGAGATTATAAACTAATGAAGATCTCTGGCGTACATTTTCCATATATTACAGATATCTTCATAAAATAATGGTTTATCGTTGATCTGATGAGATTCTGAAATTTTGAGTGACATAGAATTTTTTTTTATTCGAAATTAATTTTCTTTTGCATGTTTTATTTTAAATATGACTTGATATATGAATTAAAAAGATACAATGAAACTTGTGAGTTGCATTGAATTGTAATTTAATTTGTTCGGAGCCATTTGAAATACACATTTAACCGAAGTTGAATTGACAAAAGTTCAGTTTCAATGCATTTGCCTGTTCTTGCCTTCCATAAAATATGCATCCGGCTATGAAATTGAACCGTCGAGGAATTACCACGGTGCGATAAGGAACCCCCTCAATTATGCCTTTGATGTTAGATCAATCGGTATAAGAACGTATACACGTATAATTTTCGCATAAATGATCTCGAGGAGTAATTTCAGGCGCCTTGACTCAGTCCTCTTGTTCGCAGTTTAGGATAAAGACTTGTACATCGAGTAAATTATCAGATTACGAATAATCAATAAATTATTTTCTTAAGGTGGTTTGGAAGAAACAACGAAAAAATCGATTCACGTTTAATAAGCGTCCTTGTGTTTTGAGATTCACGGACACTGTAATATCAAACAAATCGATTAAAAAAAAATTAGTTTCACAAAAATACATGTACTCTTATGCAGCTCACGAAAATTTCACCGGAAATTACAGAATTACGCAAAATTTAGACGTTTGATGATATAATAAAAAATCGTGATACGAAACTTTAATTAATTAAGAACAATCTTGCAAAATTTCTGAACTTTTCACCGCACCGTTTTTTGCTATCATTTATTGAATTTTCATCTGCGGCATCTATGTATCTCTATTTACTCGGCAGATCTCAGCATACCAGTAGCCACGCGTATGGTCAAATGAGAGCTTAGGGTGGTTGATCAAGTATTCTCTAGTCAAATGACAGTCCGCGTAAAAAATTTTTGAAAAAGTAACTTTTTTCCGTTTTGGATCACAGGAAAAATAATTGTTACTACACTTCAAAATATTCCACCGAAAATTACTGTCAAAAAGTTATTAGGAGAGTAATATTTAAAATAAAGTTGTTCTCGGCTGTTTCCATTCATGGCGTCGACATTTTCACGTTTTTTCGAATCAAATCGGGTTTTTATCAAAAAATAGTTCGGAAACATGCATTTTTTAAGACACTAATGGAATTTTTGAACTTTAGTTGAGAAAAAAATCGAAAAATTTCAGACCTGTCTAATTCAGAATTGTACTTAACCTTCAATTAAGCGCGTGTTTTTAGCATCGCGCCATAAGACGCTGAACAAAATTTCTGTATTTCGACATTAAATTTCTCAAAAAATCGGTCGGTGAGGTATACTTTTTTTTCTTCTGAAATGTCCAATTTCATCTGAATTATAACATATTTTGAATTCAGATTTTTGTCTAATATCTCCAATAGTTAATCAACCTTGTTAAAATAAATCTTTATTACAAATAATTAGTGGAATAATATATAAAATTTCGGGTTTGATCATCAAATAAAATAGAAACATATTTTTGTAACATGATTTCGATACTTTTCGAAAGATTTATCAAAAATTCGAAAAATCTACTAAAGTTGTGAATTTGATTTTCCGTTTTTCTTCCGAACCACACCTTAACTGAAAATACTACAAATGCAATCACGAAAAGTTTTTTTCTTATAATTCGTAAATGGTCGTAAATATGTTGACATACAATTGTTACAATTTCTATTATTGATACGAATAATGTGAACAACATTTAAAAAATTTAAAATATTGATTGAGCTCGGTCGAGCGAAAAATTCGTATCGATGAAACTCCCCGATCAACGATACGCGTATTATTACTTTGCTAATTTGACTGCTTCGTTAATAGCGGTTGTGCCATTTTTGCCAATACCGTTACAGGTACCCAATCGCTTTTTGGCATCGTGTATCGTTATTGCTCGTTAAATATCGCAGTCGAAACGTAAATCGTTACACAAAAATTTTACTTTATCCGAGCGTTTTAAACATTTGTTAACGAGGGTTTAACGAACCGTTATTATTCTGGATACACAACGTTAACTCTCATTTTGTAATCCAATTTTCGATTGCTATAGATTTTTCGTAAACACGAACGTTCCCAGGACGATGCTTCGTCGCGGAAATTGAGTGATCATGCGGATTATCACTAATTTTCTACAAAACTCGTGCAACGTTTTCATGCGTTTAAAAATAGAATCCCAAAAAGCAAAGTAAATTTCATGCATCGCGGGTAAATATTTTACAAACGCAATAAATATGGCGAGTGAATAAAATGTCAGTGATGTATGCTATGAGAAATTAAATTAAAATGCTCGTGAACTCACCTGATCGCTGTCGTGGCCTTGCCAGCTGTCGTGACTCTGAAAAAAAAAGATTACAATCGTTTAAAAATATGTTTAAAAGCACAAACACTTGAAACGTATCATTTTCATAATCATTGATTTAACAAATATACCCATGAGTCTGTCGAATAAATTTCCGACCCCATGGAAAAGTATTTAGGGGAGGGGGGGGGGGGGGGCGAAATGGGCCCCCTCAAAATTTCGGCAGAACAACGTCTCTGCCCAACAATACTAAAAAACAATATCCAATCTGAATAACAATATCGAGTAGACAAATTATGAGCAGAGATGTTGTTCTGCCAAAATTTCAATAGATATCCATTAATTTTTGGGGGCAAAATGGGCCCTCAAAATTTTCAACACTCAAAGTGTTTAGGAGGTAAAATAGGCTGTTGAAACTTTGAAAGCCAACAGATATTTTTGCGCCAAACGTGTTAGTAAAATTTTTGTTTTATAAAAACGGTTAAAAAATTATATATTATGAAGGATAAATTAGGTATATAATGACTTCAACAGCATTATTTTTACATTTTTTCTTTAAAAACAATCTCTTTTATAGAATCAAAATAATAAAAATATAAGAGACTAAAACCAGTTCATTACACTATAAGGATTCTAACATTTTTTCCTTAACACGTTGTAACGATGTTTTTCACTTAGAACGAGAGCTCTCGACGCAAATAAATAAATCTCGCTTCTCGACGGAAATCGCGATCGCCAGTTAGACCCATCGAGAGAAAATCGAATAAAAATTAGCAACGAATATAATAATTATGCGCAAGGCCCTGATTATTTCGCTCGAGAGGGATTTTATTTTAAAAATGACGATGACTGTCTTGCCACGGATAAACATAACGAATTTGGGAACGTGCAAAAAAAGCACGTCACAACATATTCGAGAAATCAATTTATCCTCGGGATTGGAAAAAATCTTCTTGAATTTGGCAAAGCCGTATGTCTGACGATTCTCCCGTTTCGATTTCACTCTAAATGGGACATAAGCTGTTCGAATTGAATTTAAGACGAGTCGAGTTCGAGTCATGTAAAAAAAACGCGCAGCAAGAGTGCGCAATGCAAATTTCAACCCTCGAGAAAAAAGTTTGTTCCGCGCTGCCCCGAGGGATTTTTCCGTTTGACATACATATATTCTAAAACTTCGTGATACATATATTCTAACTTTTCCATCTTTATCCATTTTTCTTTCGAAAGCTTTCGTATATTTATTTTTCCATTTTTTCGTGCCTGATGTATATTTTTTTCGAAATCGGTGAGAGGACTGGACATATTTCAGCAGAGCAAACGTGCAGAGGAAATGAACGATTTTTTTTTTTGAATAAACAAAATTTATCAGAGAGGATCACAGAAATAATATCATCGCTGTCTGAACTCTATATCATTCCGGAGAGTTTTAAATTATTGATAAGATTTACTATTTCACGTTTGATTAATTGCAGCCGATGAACAGAACGTCGAGGAGAATCGATGCATTATTGATGATTTCCTGATAATTAAACTGGCCAACGTTGAATTAAACCAGGCGATTTGATATCGACGATTTCCTACTTTGAAAGCTCCAAATAAACAAGAGCCACCGATGACAACGGAAATAATAACAGTGGAGTCGAATAATAATGATAATACGAGCAACAATTGTAAATGGAATCATGAATTATTGAAATTTCATAAATATACAAACTTTCGAAAATCATGCGCCATGCGAACGCGTCCGGACATATCTCAATTTCTATTGACGGGTTTGTTATTAATTGCAACAGCACCGCGTTCTTTTATTCTCCTGCATGATCATCAAACAAATCAACATTTTTGCCCTGGTTACATATTTACGGGAAAAAGCCAATTGCAATAATCACAAAAAAAGTACTGATAAAGTATTAAATTTTGAACATTTTTTTTTTCAACGAGTATTCGAAAATATATTTTTGTACATTGTCTATTATATTATCGAACCTGTAGATTCATTATTAGGTGGGTAGGATGTTGGGTTCATAATCGTAGGTTCAGAGTCAATGTAAAAAACGATTGGAATCCTTTTATTATTTTTGTTCCATTCTTTTAATAATCCCGTTTCAATAATTCAAAAAATGGATTATTATTTAATATGGAAAGTTTTCGCTAGGCATATTGGATCTGATCAGGAAACTTATCAGGTTGTCTCGATCAGGACTTCATATATAATAGACGTTACATTCTTACAAGGTCCTCTTCTTATTTCCCTAATCTGCACCTAATGTTAGAATCGGGTTAACCTGATCAGAGCCTGATGGGTTATTATTTAATGTGGAAAGTTTTCGTTAATATATCGGATCTGATGAGGAAACTTATCAGGCAGTCTCGATCAGAGGACTTCAGATATAATAGACGTAACATTCTTACAAGGTCCTCTTCTGGTTTCCCTAATCAGTCTAATCTAATCTAACGTTAGAATCGGGTTAACCTGATCGACTTCGAAAAACCTGACGAAAATTTCCATTAGACGGATACACGCAACGTAAACGTGTCATAACTAGGGTTGCCAGTTTTGGGCTATTTTTCATACCTTTTCTACATAGAAAAATAGCCCAAATCTGGCAACCCTGGTCATAACATAAATTGTGTCGATCGCACCCAATAAATTTATACATTGTCACAAACGACTCTCAAATTTATGCGACTTTTTCAAAGCTCTTCCAAAATTGAAATGAAAATTTATAGAGTTTGCCAATAATTATAAATGCATCGTATTATTAACGAAGCGTCAACCAGAAATTATGAGGAATGGGCGATTTGATATTTTGTCCGTTCCTGGATGGCGCAAGCAATGTTACGAATACGAAGTGATATATTTGTATTAATAAATGCGCTGCGACGAAGTCACAACGGGGGTGCGAGAATGCGTTCGGGAGGTATTATCGGACGTCGACTTCCGGCACGTCGTCGGAAGTCTGGGTGGAGGCTTACGGACCGCGCGGAGTTAATGCCGGGGAAACGCGCGCTCCTGGATTTATGGCAACAATATAAGCTAATGCTGGTCATGTATAGCGAAACACACACCCGGTAAGCCAGCTTGGAAACGCGTCTTCGACCCTCCGTGCCTCCACTTGCCGCGCGTGTGCTCGAGGAATTCGCCTCGTGTGTGCGTTTCACATCCGTGAATGGAGATAGTTTCTCTCCGTGCAACAAGCCGCAAACTATGTGTGCGCACGTTTCATCCTCGGATCATATGTTTGCCCAGGCCTCGATGCACTACGCAAATATTGTGAATATTTCTCATTACGAGGGTCGTTAAATATTTTCGTTTTCGATCCATGGACGCGGGTAAACTATTTATACCTGAATACCGTTTAATATTTTCTGGTGTGCTCGCGATAAATATTTTAGTACCCTGCATATGTTTTCTTCTCATTTTCGTACCGATCAAGAAATTCAATTATAATTCATAAAATATTTTTAAAATTAACCTTTCACGATTTAAATTTTATCGAGGTAAATAAAAAGCAATTTTGTTTCTGAACTCTCATATTCAATCCCGAAATTTGTTTATACGTATTATTATTATTATTATTATGCACGGTAGATTCTTGGACAGTAAAATACGCACAACTTTAAATTAGTATCTTCCATATGTTTTTTTTCATTTCCGTACCGATCAAGAATTGCAATTAAAATTCATAAAATACTTTTAAAATTAACCTTTCACGATTTAAATTTTATTGAGGTAAATAAAAACAATTTTGATTCTGAACTCTTATATTTAATCTCGAAATTTGTTTATAGGTATTATTATTATTATGCGCGGTAGATTCTTGGACAGTAATACGCAGAACTTTAAATTCAGTAATTCGATTAACGGAGCTCGAGCCGTTGCACCCGTAATGCAGTCTGAAAACACTCGGAAAATACTCAACATTATTTTATCCTGGCACCGTATCGTACCGTTTTACCGCAACTACGTACGAATGGCTATACGAGGCATTAAAGTAAATAGCCGAACATTCGGTCGCGTTAAATGTCCGACCATCGGGTCATAGATTGGTCCTGCTCAGCCGCCCATCAATATCAGTGAAAACAGACGCAGCGCGAAATCCCCCTCTTCCCCCCCCCCCCCCCGCCACGGTCGTTACGATAATCAGGTGCATAAAGTTCTGCGAGCACGTGCTCCTTTACTGCACTTTGCAAGCCGATCGCCCGGACTACCGACCTCTCGATCCCATTCAGCTTTTATCTCCCCGAACCCTCTCGACTCTCCTGTACATTAAATAATTCGATCGATTTTTATTTTGAGTGGATATTTTTTTTTCTTCACATTTTATAGATTGTATAAACGGATAAATTTTTATTCGTCACATATGAATTGTGCAAATTCTCATTGATATTTTATATGTCTGAATCTTTCAACAGCGGAATCTTATGCGGAAGACGTTCGCATGCGAGCCATGTTCGAGAATGAGGATTTCACTCGATCGAAGCCAGAATTGGAGAAGGATATGACCATGCAAGGAAGAAGGACCTCTCGGATATCTGTGCGGAATATGAGATATGCGGTCGCACGTCCAGAGAAACTCGTGGTTTGCATTCGAGGATTCTACGTGGCAGTCGCTCCTTGGTTTATCTTCCCGTGCTTTCGTGAATTGAAAGTTTCAAGCGCGAAAAAAGAAACATTCAAATTGATTCTTTTCACAGAGTTTTCGAGGGAAAAAATGATTTTCAGAAAAAAGAATGATCGGGTCGCGAGATGGATTTATTTCTTGACGATCCATTGTTTCTTCGCTCCAACTCGGGAAACCAAAATAAATTCTATGGAAAAAGGGAAGGAGGCAAGGGTATTCCGATGGGGAAGGGAGATATTTTTTATTTTTACATTTGCGACATCGGCGATATATCAATCGTCATAAAACACTGCGAGAATGTACGGGAGGATGGCTATTTAAATTTTATTGTTCCAGAACAAAGAGTACTCGAGAAACAATGGACTGGGTGAAAAAAAGCACTCGGAGCAACTCCACCTAGGTCGGATAAACATTTCTTCCATTTTTATTTATTTATTTTTATTTTCAGCCCGGCTCGGATTCGATACGGAGAGAAATATAGCGGAGGTTGTAAAAGGTCCGCAAGAAGCACGCTTCGTAAAACTTGTCAACTCCGGAGCGATGAAACGGCCTTCTCGCGATTGACGGTTGTCTGACCGTACACCTTTCTGCACATCTGACCGTCGATCTTGTTTTTTATTCGGGGCCGAAAAAAACACCACCAATTTCGTCGAAATTTTTGACTTCAAAAAATTCATTAAAAATTTATAAATAATTTAATTTAATTTGTCGGTGAGAAAATTAAATTAAAATAAAATGTTTACTACAATGTAAAAAAATTAATTACTAAATTGAATATTTATGTTTAAAGTTTTTTTCACAAGTAATGTCAGTGAAATTTAAATACGATAGTGTTTGAAAATTGATTTGCTTTTGAACTGCTTTTGGATTTTAGGTACAGTGCATAGTAACCTTTAAACGTTACCCGAAAATAGCGATTTGGATTACGGGTTTTCAAATTGGTCTAACAATAAGAAAAGGCAGAAAAAAATTCATGTCGGTCCTATATTTACCAAATTGTGCATTATAAAAAAGAAATCCATATTAAAATGGATAAACCCGTATTGGGAGTTTTTTGCAGATACCTGCAATGAAAATCAAATACGATAGAGGTATAGGAATTTTATTGTACCGTACCGTAATAAAATACATGGAGGTCCCATTTTACTGAAAATATGTGGTATACAGTGTAATGAAATTTTTTTACAAGGTCGTCTTTTTTCAAAATTTCTCATTGAATTTTCAACCATTTAAGTATTGTAATTTGCGTTTTGATATACTGAGTTGGTAAATTTAATTTCATATTGTATAGTAATTTTCATAAAATTTATTAAAGTGTATAACGATGAAACTTGAGATGCGTTTTATTTTATTGCATATTCTTCGTTTCGTAAAATTTATATTTGTAAAAATAATATAGTTTGTAATCAGAATTTCATCTAACAACGAGAATATTCGAAGCAAAGTGAGGATACATTTTAGGTTATTGATCTCGTTTCCTCAAAGTAAACACAATAAAAAAAGAGATCCGAAACTACAGCAAAAGACACCAGCTCGAGATAAACGAGCATCCAAACCAACACGCATCAATCCTTAATTCTAATCAAAGACTCCATCAGAAAACGTCTTAAAAAACACAAACCAAAATACCTTAGAGAGCGATTCTCAGCTGCTTAATTAACAAAAAAAATGTAAAAATAAGAGCGGATGGAGTATACATGAATGAATGAAATTGTGTCTCTGTAAGAGTAAATACAATTTCATAAAACAAAAAATGCAATACGCCGGGAACGAACATCATGGATACTCGCTTGGAGTGACACTAAAGACAGCGGTCAGCAAAATTACCGAGTGCAGAAAAACATCAGATTGTAATTGTTAGAATAATAAAAACAATTAATCTCCTTTGAATCTCACAGTCACATTAAAAAACTCAACATATCTTACTAGATAATGTTTTGTTGGTTAGTTAATTAGTTAGTTAGTTAGTTAGTTAGTTAGTTAGCTAGTTAATTAATTAGTTAGTTAGTTAGTTAGTTAGTTAATTAGTTAGTTAAATTAGTTAGTTAATTAGTTAGTTAAATTAGTTAGTTAGTACCAAGTTAGTTGGTTAGTTAGTTATTTTTCTAACTGTAAGCCCATTCTGGGTTTTTACTAGTCCTGATTCCATTGTTTTTTCTAATTTATATAATATTCCCCCCCCCCCCCCCGCCCATTGCGTCTAAAGCCTACTTACGCCTATTAACCTGTATTGCATTTTGCACACGAGTACGGGAAAACTGCAGAAAATTCATGCCGATACATTCGGTGATGTCCCTTCAGGATTTTCCGAAGTTGTCAAACCTCGAAAAACCTAGAAAAAAAACCATATTTCCTGCTGGGCGGTGATCTGTCAGTCGATGAGAGATAGGTCTGGGACACACGCTTGTCATAACCATAAAGCACAAATGCTCGACATATTTCAAGGATTGACCTTATCGTCTTTATGGTTTTTTTCAAGAGACTTTCGTACGAGAAGTCGGTGTAGATTATCTCAAATGACTTTGTTCGCCAATTGGCGATTCTAATTTAGTCTAATTACTTTTCAGAGAGTTATATCCGTGATTTTCTTCCACGTACTACCTCTACTTATCTACATCCGGGGTTCTATCTTTTATAACACTCGGACTATCCTGTAAGCGATAATGCCGAGACTTTGGGATCGTCGATCCTTTTCAACGAGGCAAAACTTTCCAGCCGCTAGCTCTCGCACTCAGACAGGATTCTTTTCCAACATCTTCATTTTTTACGCTGATCAACTCTGCGATTTCTTTCTTTTTTTCAAAATTAATATACTTTTACTACTTAACGAAACGCTCGATCTCACATTAATTTTGTTCTTTTAAAAAAAAGAATTCTAAATACAAATATAAATAATACGCTCGATATTCTTTTGTAATGCACAAACGGGAATTTTCTCGGAAGTGAATTATCGAGTAGAATTTTAAATCGATACTTTTTCTCTGAAGCGCAGTCGTTCCAGTTAAAAAATCATAATTGCATCGGCCTTGAGTCTACCTGCCAATAAACACACAAAATCGCGTGCTGCTGTACGTCTCTTTTGTCGAAGACCGGGGCGAGCAGGGAGGGAATATATTGATCAAACTTAGGGTACCTAAAAATAATCACCAGAGTCAAGGACGAGTACCGAAGCTCGTGAAAAATACGAAAAGACATATATATATTATTGCAGGATGAGATTTTCATGAAATTTTCGAATCATGACGGATTCGCTCTCTTGATATGACAGCGTGATGTATTACTTTTGCCCAAACAAATATTATCAATACGAACGTTTGCGTTAAAACATCGTTGATCGATCGATTCAGAGACAACCGGCGGATGAATGTACGTAAAAAATATATCGAATCGAAAGAAAAAAATATCAGTACAGGAATGTAGGAAAGCGTGTACACGCGACCTTCGCATTTCGTAAGTACACGATATGCCAGTGCTATTTCCGTTGACTGATGCCCTATCGGTTATTCATTTTACCAGTATCATGCAGTAGCCTCGCAAATACAACTCACCAACTTCCATTGAGATTGGATTACATTGTTCTTCATATATAATATCGAATTCATATATAATATCGAACATGATCGAATTCATTTCGTTGAGAGGAAATCCATATGATAATATGAAATTCTTGATTGAAATCATCTGATTACGGAATGCTTTCAATACGTAAATTCATTCATGCTTTTTATAACGGCATTTGATATGCGAAATTATCGGGGTAAATTACATAATCATTTGCTACTGTTGACCAAAAAGCAAATGCGTTGCTCATATGTTTTTACTGTATTCAATAGTTTCACCCATTGATTTTAAAAAGGTTCCATCAAAATTATTAAAATGGACTCTAGCGATGGAATTTTTCTTACAATAAAGAATATTATATTAGTTTCACAATGGTGAAATTTGCTATGGCATTGCCGACTGAACAAGTAAGAATAAGCTTGTCTAAATAAGTTGCGAAAAAGCCAGAGTCTTATGGAAAATCGTTACCACACTTTCGTCGAATGAAGAAAAAATCGATTTCAATTGAACTTTTCGGCAATTTTGAATATTTGCGGAATTCTTCGATTATAAATGTTGAGATTTACACATAAAAAAGTACAGTTAACGAAGTTTTGTGAGAATTATTAACTTATAAAAGTAACTTATAAACGTGTACCACTTCGTTATTATTTCACTGACTCCATACCAATTTATACAAGTGTTATGTCCCAGCCTTTTCGAAACTTTTCAGTCGATATAAATCAACCGATAAAGAAATCTGGAAAAGAAACGGACAAGAAATACCAATGCTTGAC
>JAPYYX010003119.1:0-12259 GCA_030522605.1 Cremastinae sp. B BG-2022a
TTTCGCAAAGTACTCCATGATGCTTGTGCTACCAAAGAAAGTTGCAGAATGAGGCTCCTGTCCTCCGGCCGGCCCTTTTATGCGGATTTCGCACCCTTACGGTCGAGTGCACCGGCCAATCAGAATCGTCCGTCACGGTCCGCCGCACCGACCAGTAAGAATCGTTGGAAAAGTTCATCCACCGTAACGACTTGGAATTTCAGAATGCTCAACGCTTTCACCGCGAAATCAACAAAAATTTAAATAATCCCTTCTAACTGTATTAAACTATTTCAAGAATCAAGAAAAATATTTTCACATATGTTTATCGTTGTCACCAGTCAATGAGAACTAACGGAAAATCTCCACAGATGCAAATCACTAAGTGTTTTTCATTTACACAAAACTTAAACTTCCAAACCAACAAAAAGCAATTTACTATTCTTACACCAACGTAAGCAATTTGTTCGGTGATTACGCAAATTTTCACTGCCATCGTGTTTATAACTCTTCACGGTCGATCGCACTCGCCAATAATAACAACTCCGACCGTCGCACAAAATTAACCTTGGTCCAAACGCTTAAAACTTCTGCTTCCGAAAGAAGAAAAAGAACAATATTCCCTTGACATTATAAGGGCGACTTTCTGGAAAATTGCGAAAACTGGTTTTTTCATCATCATGTATATCAATTAAGCCAGAATAACAGTTTTGAGGAAGTTGCTGCCAGGGTGCTATCCTCTCCTTTGTTACATGCTAACTTTACCGTGAAAATAATTATTTATTAAGCGTTCAAAATTTCTCACGCTATGCTCTTTTTTTCGCCGAACTTTTTCTCCGTTGTTCCGCTCATTTCGCCACACGGCGGGAGTTGCGGGATTGCGGAGAAATCTCGGAACTCTCTCTTGCGGTTTTGCTGAAGCGTTGGAAAACCTCGGGCCGGAGAAAGAAAACCCGTGAAAAATAAAGAAAAGAGCAAATGCGAGATACCGCGGAAAGAAAAAAGGGAGTTTATTTGCCGAGGGTGGTACGGATTTATGGCACTTTTTATTTGTATACGAAGTAAACGAAATAAGTGAAATGGCTTCTTCAATTTTTTTCCTTTTTTGGGTGAAAACACACTGGAAAAGCCTATTAATTTTTCTTCTTCTCGTAAATGTACGTAAAATTTTTAATTAATACGAAAATATTATAAATCAATGAAAAACTAAAAAACATCATAAATTGTAGTTAAATTTTTGGATAGTTTTTCGAAAAATTTTTAATTTGAGGTTTTTGTTGATGAATTTAATAATTTTATTTGATTTAACTTTAATTTCCATTTAAACAGTAAACATTAAAAAATATTTGTAGAAACATTTTAATTTAAATATAATAGGCAATTTGAATCATAAATCATAAGCAATCAAATTGTTAAAAGACATCTATTGTGCTCAATTTATGAAAAATATTTTAAGACAAAAGTAATAATTGTATTTTAAGGGATAAATTGTTGAATTTTACAATAGTTGTAATAATTGTTTTAACAAGATAAGATCAATAGTAACAGCCAATCTGAATCATAAGCGACCGAATTGTCAAAAAATATCAATAGATATCTATTTTGAAAAATTTATACAAAATATTTCAAGTTAAATGTAAAAATTGTATTTTCAAGGAGTTCATGAGTATAGGTCGATTTTGTCATAAAAATAAGCTGATAAAAAACTATGCAAAGAAAACTTTCAGTAAGTACAAAATAAGAAGGAGAATTTACGGAATGGAGCATCAGAACGTCGATGAAAAATGGGACGGGATTTGGCAAACGGATATTCGCGAGGCTTGCTCTTTCGATACAAAACACGTTTTATGTCCGTGAAGCGAAAAATGCACGACCGAGAGTAAGGATGGAATGATTCCCTCGTATACCATGCAAACGAACCCTAACGACCCGGTTATTCGGCAGAAAAAAGCCTCCGTACGCGAGCAAACAACGTTGATCCGATTGCGATGCCAGATGCCAGTAGTTCGAGTCGATATTAATCATACGAGGCGTTCCCGCCTGGGAGAGGAAAAAAGAACGATTCTGTCGATCTATGCAAACATTGATACCGCCTTTGAAATTATTTTTACATACCTATTTTTCTACACCTCTTTTTTTATAATTTTTATTTGTTTACATAAACTTTAGAAAAAAAAAATTTCATAAAGCTATTTTCAAAAAATGAAATAATTCAGGTTACAATTTTTTTATATAAAAAATTTAATTTTATATAAAAATTTTTAAATCAATTTTATTAAATTTATTTTTCAATTGAATTTTTTATTTAAAAAAATTGTAAAGTGGAAAATTGAACATACAAATTCGACGAAAATTATTTTCAAAATTAATATCCTGTGTTCTTGTATTTAAAATTATATTCAGACTGGTAAATTTATCAGTCATGATGTGAAGACGTACCTCGAAAAATGAATTTACGCCTTTCAGGTTTATTTTTCGAAAAATTGAAATTTTGTAATAAAAGCGCAATTTTTAAATAGCGCTTAGTAGGGTCATGATTATCCTATACAATTTACTGAAGATAAAATCAGGTAAACGAGAAACTTACCTTGATAAATGTGTAGGCCCTGCTCTCGCTTGGATTTGAACGTTTTTTCCTTCCGTCGGCTTTCGTAAAAGCTTCTCGCCATCTCGGTCCATCCTCCTGCAAACACAATCGAGCGCTTTATCTTTAATCCTTGTTTTATATATAAAAACCAAGGCAACCTTCGCTAATCGAAAATAAACGATATTATTGAGATTACATTAATAAAATAAGTTTATTTTAAATTATTTTTATTATTAAATACTAAATATAAAATAATAATTCCATTTTTAATGTTAAATCAATTATTTAAATCGTATTTAAAATATTTAACTATTTTTAATATTTTTTTTCATTGTCTTGTCATCTGAAATAAGTATTTTTTTAAAATAACATGTAACAGAGAAAGATAAAAAAAGAAGTAAGACAGATTTTTCTTCAGAGCTTTCTACCGCACCCTGTCAAGATTGAGTCTTGGACAAGAAAAAAAAGTGAAAGAAAAAAGTATGCCAGATGCGTGCGCATGGCGTAAAAGTTTTGCCGCGCTTTCGCTAACAAAGCGGAAGCGTGCCAACTATCGGGTCACGTTAACGTTACGTAACATCACTCTATCGTGTTTGCCATTGCACGTCCATGTGTATAAAACTTATTCAGAGTTCATGTACGTACTGCTTAAGTCCGAATGTCGTACGTATGCATGTACTAATGTTTGTTGTACATACTGGGTGTTAACGAAAAAATCTTCGATAAGAAAAAGATATGTAGATATAATGTCAGTATATATAGACATATAATAAAATATTTCAAGAGAAATTTTTTCGAAGTGTTTTTTCGCCAAATAATGAAAAGTAAACAAATGCTAATTACAAGAAGACGACAGTTGATTGATGAACTTTTTTTTTAATGAATTTATTTAACAAAATGAAATAAAATCAATTATTTAGTTGAGATAAAAGTAAATTTATTCAAATTATATGAATAAGTGTTTATTTTTATTTTAATTATTTATGATTTTTTAAATTGTTATTATTGTTTATTTTTTACAAATTATTTTAAATATTTGTTTCTCAGTGATAAGTCCAATTTTAACTTTAAAAAATTATTGATAGGTGTACATCATATAATAAAATTCTTTGAAACTTTTTCGTTCAGAAATTTGAGCAGAATGAAATATCTTCATCAAGATATCAAGATATCAAGAAGATTGTAAGCTGAACCATAAAACTTTTAGCTAATTGATGTCGATAACTCAAAAATCCTACACGTCAAATCCCAAAATCTTTCTGAATTTTGTGCTGAATTTGATATCTTTTATCGAGATTTGATCTTGCGATACACGAGTGACATATTGCAATGAAATATTGACAACCGTATTGTAGATTGATCCAATTTTGGCGATTTTTAACTCAACAATGTACGTCAGATGAAAATTTTATTTCAAAATTTTTAATTTAAAATTTCCTATACTGCATCTGATATATATTTTTTTTAATATCACGATTCTGGGACACCCGATATAGACACAGATTCATTCACATTTACATACAACTCTTTTCTCCCTTCATGTTTTAAACCTTTGCCATAGCTCCGATGTAAATGTGGATAAAGTCGGACAATTTCGCACCAGTTTTGCATGCACGACCGATAAATAATAGCACTTACGTACACATACTTGTAAAAACACGGATTTCGCATTGCAGACTCGCGCCAGCATAGACACACGTGATTTTTTTTTTACGACTGGACGTGATCGAGTCGTTCGAGGGACAAAAAAAACGAGAGCTCTTGAAAAACCGTCAACGATCGAAATCTCGTTACAAACAAATGAGCTGTATGCGTTTCATCGACTATTTAAATTTCCGAGCTCGATTTACGGACCATCGGCTTCGACGTGTGAAAAAAAAATGATTAATTACTCGGCTTGGAACAAAATACATTTCTTTTTCGTCGAACCATTGTTTGAAAATTTTTCATCCGCATAATCCCAGGATTCATCTTGGAATTTATCGCTTTTTTTTAAATCCCAAGATATGACCTTTGAATAAAAAAATTTTTTATCTTTACGAGAGACTCTTTTTTTTAGACTGTCTGATGCTGAATTTTGCAAGGAATATTAAATTCATCAGTGTCGATAGAGAAGAGAGGAATTTTGGGATGTTTGCATTACCAAATTCGGTGGAACGTGCACGTTTTCCTCGGGGTGAGAAAATTGCTGCGGAAGGTTAACGACTGAGTCATTTACGAAAGGTAACGTTGGTACTTAAACCGTAGGTATATCCGGTGTAGCACGGCAATGGCAACTGGGTAAAACGAGGGGTGGATCTCGTCGCAAGGAGGAAATGAGACCCGAGGTAATTTGAAATTCGTGCATATGGGAAGCACGTCTCGCTCTATCTCTCCACCCTCTCGCTCTCTCCTTCTTTCTCTCTCAACGCCAGTCGATAACGATCTCGGATTAATTATCGAGGCTCACCCGAAATAATGAGCGAAGTAAACGTGTAAAATAACCGTTGCAAGGATTATTCGAATTAACGATTATTGTGACACGTTTGATAGATTTTTATCAAGCTTTATCGCAGCATGAAATATTTATCTGTTAATAAATCGCGATTGCGTTATATTCAATTTTTGTAATTTAAAATTTTATGTTTGTAGCTCAAATGGTTATAAAGTTTTCGGTACGTCGAAAAAAAAATTTAATATTTTATGATAAAAAGTTTCGTGTTGAAAATAATTATTTTAAGGAGGTCCTTTCGCCGCTATTGTTGAATAAAAAATGTTTGTTCATCCTCTAAAGTATTTTTTTTCTGATAATTTAAGTTTTAATTCATGTTCCTGTAAAGTTTCGACCATACTTTACCGTGCAATTTATTGAAAAAAAAAAATCTCTTGAATGCTAGTATTTGTATAGTCTTACGAGAAAGTAAGCCCTTGACATTTTTTTCGAATTATACTACTATTCATTGATTAGATGAGATAAAAACAACTGAAAAATAGTTTTTTTAAATATTCAGGTTTCTTTTTTTGCACTAAAAATTATATGTTGTCGTGAAATTTACTGAGAAATTCATATTAGAAAACCACAAAAATTTTCCAGTAACCTAGATTAGGACAGCGTCAAAACACTTGTCAACGTTGCACAAGCGCACGAATTCAGAGCATTGAATGTGAATTTGCAAATGTAAAACGCTTAAATTTTAAACAAAAATTTATCGGCATTCTTGCCAAGACACATTCTTATATAATGAGGAAAGATATTTCTAGCATGGATAATAGAGACATTCTCTATGATTTCTCCATGATTTCTAGGTTAAGTCCCTCGTATAAACAAACAGAAAAAGCACAGCATTGTCAAATCACGTACAGGGTTTCTTTCAGCTAATTTAACAGAGTCAAACTAACTTTCGTATTTAATAATTTTTTTTATATGTTTTCAATATTTGGATGATAATTGCTTCATATACTACTTGTTTTATAATTCTATGAATTTTTATGATTTTTTATTTCAATTTGTTGAAACTGACTACAGCAGTTCATTTGACTCAATTGGAGCGAGAGGACCTCCTTAATTTTAATAAGTGAATAACATTTTTTTAAAAATTGAAAATACATAGAAAATCTTCCATGTAATTTTTTTTCAACAAAATAGGACGTCGACTTTTATTCTTCAAATGAAATTAAATTAAATTATGAAAATTCAATATAATTAGATCAAATGCAATTTAAAAAAAATTAAGATGAAAATTCTTATCCTTGTAGATGCAAAATTGTCAATCTCACGATCCATAAATAAAATTCCTCTATCAAAGAACGAAAAACGCGTGACGCAAAAACAGCGAAATGGGTTACACGAAGCTCTGACAACTTAAAAGTAAAATAAAATAAAGAACGAGTAAGGGAGGAGTAAAAAAGGGAAAAGGATGGGTTGAAAAAAAATGTAGCACGCACGGTTGTTCAAATTCGAAGGTCGTAAGAGGGCAAGGAGGAAAAAAGAAGAGAAAAGGAGAGAGAGAGGAAGACGAGCGAGCCAGGAAATTAGAAGGATCGTTGGTGTGTCGCCGACGGATTTTGGCCTTGGGCCAGCCAACCTACAAGAGCTTCCGTTATGAAGGGAGAAATGGAGAAAGGAAGACAGAGAGGAAGAAAACGAGAGATAGAAAAAGAAGGGGACAAAAAGCAAAAAGAGAAAGATTGAAAAAGAGAGGAAAAAGACGATGAGAAAATGACTAAACATGGATGGGTCTCTATGTCGAGGAACGCCCGACTTCTTGGCTCCAGTCTATTCGTTCTGGGTCTGTTCTTCTCTCAGAATATATATATATAATAATATATATGTATATGTATTTTATATATATGTATACATAGATACAACATTGGCTTCCAAGCTTCGATGCTTCTTCTCCCTTTTCTCCCTTCTCGCTCCAACGGAGAGTCCAAACTACCAGCTTTCATCAAGACACTTGTCTTTCTGGTCCGCCTAATACTACACCTCGAAAATTCGCCAGCCAACCCCTTCGTAAGCCCTTCCTAATTTTCGGCACGTAACTCGTACCAGCATCTCTGCGAGCCAAATTCACTTCCTCTAAGTTACGACCGCACATATAAAATAGAACGTATCGAGTTTTTAAAATATTAATTTTTTTTAAGGAGTATGTCCACGGTAGAAGTGAAAAAAAAGCAATTTTTGGAATTTTTTTTCAGTGATAAAATTATATAAAATAAATTTCTTTTTTTAGTAATTCATTTTTTTATTTTATTTTATATGTCATAAACTGTGAAAATTAATTTTTTCAAATTTGTATGAAAGAAATTGGGGGCTGTAGAATTTTTTTTTCGAGGAAGAAAAAGTCGATTTTTTAAAAATTCTGCAGTGGTCGTATCCATTAACTCGATTATTACGACCTATCGTTTTGAAACGTGAGAGAAATGAATTATTTTTTAATCTTCAAAAAAAGTTCATATTACTTTTATCACTCTGTTCATCAACGTGTACATTTAATAACTTTTCACGTACATCGGGTTTTATGGACAATTTTTTTCCCAGCGACGTTCCCATTTTTGAAAAATTAAAAATAAATTATTTTACATCCTCCTGTAAAGCTGACTAATTTTCTGCATTTTTTATTAACACTCTTGGTACGCAAATGAGTTATTCCAGAAAAAAATTGAGCCCGTTATTAAAATATCCGTAAAACAGAGTACAACGATTCTCTCGAAGGGAAATATTTTTTTTAATTTTCACGAAGCGAACTTCGTTATCAGAATTTTTTTGTCATCGTCCCTCTCCGATGCAAATTGAAAAAAAAAATTGGCATTAACATTCTGTAACGCGCAATCAAGACTTCGTTTATTTTTTAATTTTTTTTTGTCTCCTGGAGAAAAAATATAAAAAAAATAAGCAAAGGAAAGGCAAGTAAAAAAAGGGAAAAAGGGAGAATGAATGATTGCCGGTCGTGTGAATAAGTTGGCGAGTACGGAGCTTCGCGTGTATTTTGCATCCAGCCTGGATACAATTTCTCGCGTTCACGGTTTTACTGTGCTGGCTGCTAAAAGATTTCCGGACGGTTTCCTCGCGTAAGGCGAGAGCGGCAAAAAGAGAGGGACAGAAAAAATGGAACGAGAGAGAAAGAAAAAAATGCGGAAAAAAGGAGAAAAAGGACAGAGAGAGAGAACGATAGTGAGAGAGAGGGAAAAAAGGGAGAAACTAAAAGTGGCGAAGGCTCGTATTCTTTACCGTGTTCAACTATTTAAGAATCTTTGCGAAACCCTCGGGTCCAATGGCAATTCGCAGTATCGCTCGAGAGTGGAAGACAAGAGCTCGAGCCACGACAAAGGTCTCGAAATGTCAGGAGCTCCAGTTTTGTGCCATCTTTCGCTCACACACGTGAATGCGCTCGAAGAAAAAAATGCAGGGGTTGAAATGAGAGAAAGAGAAAAAAGGTTTTTACATTCGTTTTTCCAGTCTGAAGAAAATCGAAAAAAAATCATTTCGCTACAACTTTCGAGGCACAAATTCTTGCTCCAAAGTGATTACGAAATTTTTTTTAAGAAATTTTTCGAAAAAATATTTAAAGACTCTTGTAATTTGTGTGAGAATCATTCTCGGACTTCTGTAAGTAAATATTAACACAATAGTAAGATAAAAATACATTTCTGGTATGCACATTTAAAGACTTTTCCTTTCTCGCTCTCTCTCTCTCCCGCTCTCTGTGTGCTCAGCTTTTTCACGTTTTCTGTTAAGACGTTTTCACGAATAATTTCGCGAACTCGTTTTCGAGCTTTCCTTTTTTTCCCCTTTCAACTTATTCAACTAAAAAAAAAATCCTCTCATAATTCTCGAATTCTTCCTTACGTAAAAGTAATTGAAATTTTTTTTTAGTAATTAGCGAAATTTTTTTAGAAAATAGTGTGGAGAGCTTAGTAGTCCTGAGAGCTTTTTTTTTAAATTAAAAATAACGAACTATCGGAAAAGTGAATTTCATTTTAAAAGATAGTCCGAGATGATATTTGAGGTGAAGAAATATTAAAAAATGAACAGAATAAAAAATATATTTCTTCGAATTAGTTTAATTAATTTTTAAAAAATTCGTAATATTTAGTTTTATAAATGGGTGTTGAGGTTCATTTTTACCGGTTGGCGTTGGTTTTTCTCATCTTTTTTTATGTCACTTTGCCTTTTACGCGGTGTTACACTCAGGGAAACTCGAGTGAGCGGAAGAATGGAGAATCTCAAAAGTCGTATACTGAACAAAGCGAATCGCGTTGCGATCCACGCACTATGCGTAATGGACCGAAATGTCACGACGAAGCGAAATATAAAATAAGAAACGAACAAGTGGAAATAAAACGTAAGAAAAGGAGCATGGCTGTTAGCGGAGAACTTTTCGCATAAATTTTCCTTGTTTGACTCGTAAAACTATTTATTTTTTCTCTTTTGCATATTTAAAAACTTCGTCTCTGTACATATTCATTTTGAAAATTAATTCTGCGGTATAAATAAAATTCTATTTACTTGAGAAATATGATTAGTATGTATGTTAAAAATACTTTTTTTAAATTTGAAAAATTCGTCAAGTCATGAATGAATTCCACTAAACAATAAATTATTTTGTAACCAAGTAAAAACAGCATTAGAAAATGTTTGCAAAGATTTGTTAGCTAAAAATTTGAGTCTGTGGTTGGGTTCGATTTTATACATTAATTGATGGGAAAAATAATCTTCACATAAATAATGGCTAATCGTCAGATACTTGAATTTTTTTTACACATAAATTTTGTTATTTAGGTATTTTAATATTGCTGAACGTTATTTAATACTAATTAATAAATATTGTTAATTAGGAATAAACGTATTAGAGGTAGAATCAATAATTTTAAAAATCCAAATTTCTAATCGAATCACCTGACTTACTAACCTGTACTATTTTTCAAATAATTTTCTGATTTTAAAACCAGCTAACCTCTTGACAATTATGCGAGCTGTCACTTCGAACAAAATCAACGTCACTTCGAATTTATGGCAAAACGTTAGAGTCTTAAAAAGTTTCCATTTACTATTTTAACATAAATAAACGCACAGATCCTCGCGAATTAGTGAACGCTTTTATTAATTTCAAAAGTTCTGCAACAGTTCTGGCACAGCTATTGTTTTATGAAGTCAGCTGTGAATCCATATGACGATCAAAAGTGAAATTATGTGCACGATCGAATTCGATAACGTGTCCGTTTTTATCAGTCACAAAATCGTATTTCGTCTCCAATTTCAAAATAAAGATAAAATTCACTAAAAAAATTCAAAAGACGATTCAAAATCGATTTTCGTCATTGCAATTCAAAAAATATAAAACTAGTTATGTAAATATTTCGCGAAATTTTGAACGAATCTGTAGAATGTTTTTCATACTATTTTTTGAGATTCATCCATTTTGATAAAACCTGTGAAAAATTTTTATTCACAGATAGAAAAGTTTAGTTTTTATTCATCAACAAGTGAGTAAAAAAATGGCGTGGCAGGTAAAAAAGGAGGTAGCTACTTTTCATTGCTCGGTTAAATATCGTTTTAAAGAGAAAAAGACGCCAGAGCGTGGAAAAAGCGAGCTCGAGCGTGATAGGGAGAGACAGATAAAACACCGGCTCAAAGAAAGCTTATTTACAGGCACTTGTGAGAGAGAAGCGGACAGAGCCTCGAGTATATGTGAAAGTGACGGTGCCTTGTCTCGTTTCATCAGACCATCAGAAGCTACGAGAGCAACGAATGCCCGTCGAGGACTACTGACTAATGAGAACGACTCCAAAATGAAATAAAATAAAAACAAGAGAAAACAAAAAAGACCAGCTAAAATTACGCTGGACACTTTTATCACGATTTCAAGTCTGATTTCATGAGTGCCGATTTTCTAATCAAGATTTATTTATCTTTTCTCAATTTAAAGGATATTCATATAACAATTAGAATTACTGCTGATATTGAAATCCAATATTATCACTAATTGTATACTCAAAATGAAACAAAAATTACAAATAATTTAATAGTAAGTTATAAATTAAAAAATACATTGCAATAAACAATAAAAATAAGTAAGAGCACCAGAAATAAAGTCAATGACAGTATGATATGACACTCCATCAAAAATCTCATCCACCCAATTACGCCCAATTTTAGCCAAATCCAAACCGACCCTAAAAATAATTTTTAGCTCGATTTTTCATGGAGTCCAATTTACGAATAGTCATCAAAAATTTTGTGCTTACCTGTTTTTCCGTAAAGAAAGTGTCAGCCAAGTACTTTGAGGGAAGATCGAGAAAAACGGATGTTCTTGAACGATCATAAAGATCATTGTCGACGTAGAGATCGAAGAGTGGTGCACCGTTAACTTCGAGGAGGTCGGAGACGAGGGGCGTTATATCCACCGGGGCGAAACTCCCTGGGGGTAAATAGCCGCCAAGTTTCTCCAGTAGTTCGTACACTGCAAAAAAAATGAATAGTCACTTGAAACAAGAGCTTTACGTTAAAAAGTCACTCTGTCAATAATCTCGAGGGTGATGACAAAGCAAGAACTAAAAGAAGTTAATTTATGTGAAACGACGAAATAAATTTATAAAGAGAAATGCTTTTGTTTCACCCATGTTAAACATAAAATGTTATCTTTTGAGATCTAAGCGTAGAATATTAAAATTCTTATAATTTTGATACTTTTTTTATTTATTGTTTTTTTAAAATGTGAAACTGTGAAAATGTGCTTTTTATGAAATGACTTCCGAAGGATATGTAATACGTATTTGGTAAACTTTATATGAATTTGAAATATGTGATCACTTTAAATCAATTCAAAAAATAGACTCTTCCCACGTATTTAGGACAAAAATCGAACGCATAGTCCCATTTAAATCTGTGCCATTTAAAAAAAACGTTTAAATTCAATTAATGTGTTACAAACTCAATCTGGTATACATTCTTAATGCATCTCATCGAAAGATATTCAGCAAGAATTTCGTTCAAGGATTTAATTCATCTACAAAATTATGTGGAAATATTTACAAAATTAAGTCTAAAATTCATTCATTGCTGCGCAGCAAAGTCCACTTTATTCTAAAAATCTTAATACTAATCTACAACTAACTTAATACTAATGGTTTTATCGAAGTCGCAAGAGACTTCGAGTCGTGGGATTAGGGAAAAAGGAAGGTTTCGGCTTTTTGCCTATAAATTGGCTTTTC
>JAPYYX010003120.1:0-12252 GCA_030522605.1 Cremastinae sp. B BG-2022a
CCATATTGACATTTCGATGGATTAAAACAGTTGACATCTGAGTTTGGGATGGGTTCAGGAGTATCTATGATGCCATCCAACCTTCCTTAAGGCAACTAGATAGTTAGAGCCCCGACCTCATTGATTGATATAGTTTTATGGGGCCCCGAAGTGCGTGTTGCGTAGAAGCAACATACAGTCCGAAAGGGTTAATATTCTCTCCTGAACTCATGCTTTCGTAAAAAAATCATTTACAAGATATTCTTTGTTACTTGATACGCAATATACTTTAACGTAAATATCAAATAATTTATTTTTCCTTGAGGACGCTGTAGTCAATCTCTACCAATCTCTCCCTTTCAACCGGCTGGCGATAAATTTATTTCTCGGAAGAAACGGTTAGTCGAAATAAATAAATGAATTGAAGTCGGAATGACCGGAGAAAAATCGAAACATGTGTTATTTTCCGCGTGTCGAGGTAGAGAAAGCGAAGCCAGAAAAATCTTTGAGAATCCTTTACAAAGTAAACGTCGAGCAGCGAGAGAAACGTCACGGTACGAAATCCTGGAAATAAACTATTTACCGAGTTGTTTCGACCAAGCGGAGCTTTTTTTTTTACTCCGCTCCCTTTCTGTCTCGGGAAGGGTGCGTACGAATGGTCTTGAAATAGCGAGGTGAAGACAGAGCGCGAAGTAACATCTATTATTTGCGACGTCCCCGTTGCGAGCGACGATAGCGAAAAGCGGAGCTTGCGACGTCACACGTGCTTGTCTGGATTTATACAAGTGTTTATATACAGCGAGTCACACGTATAAATGGAAAGACTGCAACCGCGAGAGATCGCTGAAGTAGATGTACTGAAAAGCAAGAAATATAACCGTGCTTCATGGGATTGTCAGGTTCGATATATTGGAGAGAAAGACAAACAGGTAAGAAAAAGGATAGACAGGGGGGTGGGGAGAATAAAAATGGAGCTTCTGTGCTCGCGAGAAGGAGAAAAGAGGGTTAAAAAGATGGTGGGAGGAAAAAAGCTGTAATATGCTGAGAGTTTCTTCGATACAAAACTCTCGGCGCTCTTGCTCCAGATCCTGTTATTGGCCTGTACCGGATAAAAAGACTGTACCACCCGAACATAATAATGATTCACGAGCTTTTGTTCGTCTTTTTCTTTTTTTCTCTTTCTCTCCTTTCCTCTATCCTCGTTCCATCTCTTGTCTCTCGTTTCCACGCTTTTTCTCTCCCGTCTTTACTTTTTTCCCGGTACGTGACGCGTGCGGCAAACAATGGATGTTTGCGCTGGCGAATCACGGTACGTGCCGTCCGTAATGAGTAAATTAAATTTGGCCATAAAAAGATAAAATACTAAATTTCTAAGTGACTGCAATCTTTCGGTAACGAGGCTCTCGGAATAGGCGTTTTATCGCGTTATTTTACCGCTCCTCTTCCTGCACGGTGTACACTGAAAAAGCAGAGCGAGAAGACTCGGAATTAGAATGTCGGGGTAAGAAATTTTAGGGCGAAGTGCAGTCTCCTCTGCCATTAACTTGCGCGGATTTTCGTATTTTTCCGCCGACACGTAGACTTCGGAGTAAACATTTTATATGCAACATCGCACAATCCCCATCCATACACGCCGCACCTGTATAAATGTATTCATATAAAATGTATAGAGAGTGTACTTTGCTCGCATAATAAAGCAAAGAACGTTGTCGCCGTGACGTATAGAAGACGTCAGCTGGTCTCAAAGAAGTGAATCAGTATAGAAGTGCGCGGGATAGAAAGAGAGAAAAGCGAGGGAGAGAGAGAGAGGAAAAGATGAGATCAGAAGAGGCTCAGAGTAGAAACTGAAGAGATCCTCTGATGTTCCTTCCCCTCTCCATCTTTATCTCTCTCAAGTAAAGTGATTTTGATGGAGGACCAGGAACTTGTGCAAGTCTGGCTCTGTCGATTTTCTCTCTCTTTTTCTCCATTCAAGTCTCTCTTTCATCCCTCAAAGATGGCTACGGATCTCCTCTTACTTAGATATTTTTTTCTTCCCGGAGCTTACGAGCGGTGTTTAAGAAGTGTTGAGGTTTCGCTCCTTTGTTCACAAGAACGAGATAGAATCAAAATGATCCGTTCTTTAATGCTTAAGTGCCGGAAGGAAGAGTAAAGGAGTCGTTTTAACCTGTGAAGTCAAATATTTTAGCTAACGTCATTAAAAATAATAAGAAAATGTATTTACCTTAATCATCCGGTTGCACTTGACTTTATTTACAGTGGTAAAACAGTGATTAAACTCTCTCTCTCTCTCTCTCTCTCTCTCTCAACTCGGTTTCTTCGTGATCGAGTATCGAAGATGATTCCCTGATTCCGGTCGTGGGCTAGGAACGTCGCGCAAATACGGAATTGTCAACATTTTGGTATAGATCCACACATTGGCCAATATTCACGTGCAAGCGGAGATTTCGGTACACACATATGTACCGGAATTTATAGACGCACATAGGTAAGAAAGGGCTTATGTGTTCGATCGTAAATACTTGAAGGGAGACGGGGAAGCGTCTAGACCGCTTGTACCAAGGATCTCCAACATTCTGGATATCCGGAGTTCACCCGTCGACGTGTCCGTACACAGCCCGGGCAAACTCCTGCATACAGATTCGCCCGAGCGGCAAGGACAACCTCCTCGGGCCACCATCGATAAATTCCGAAAGAGATGGACCTCCCTTGCCATCAACTTCCCAAAGTTCGATCTCAATATTTTGCGAATCCAAACAAAATTTGTCCAAACAACCGCAGGACCTCTGACGCAAATTTCCCTCCTGAGAAATAGTCAATCCGTATTTTAAACTTTTTATTTCTTAGATTCTTTTGCCTCTAATTTCGTTTCTCCCATTTTTCGTTTTATTCGTTTTCTCTCCCACTCGTTTTTCTCTCCTCGAAACAGCTTCAAATTCTTCCGGGAAATCTTGTTAATAATTGAACGCCGTTCTACCAATAATCAAACCGCTCGTGCTCTTTAAGAAGAAATAAAAAAAGCAGAGCATGAAAACAATTCAATTTCGAGGCGGGTACAAAGTGAACTTTGTACGTAACTTTAATTAAACTTTACCGAACGTCAGAGGGAACTCGGTATCACCGATTTTCCTGGCGAAATAACTCACGGGGAAGAACAGCTGTCACGAATGTTCTCGTGGAAGTTGTCATTCGCTGAGGTAATACTTTCTCTCTTTTTTCCAGGGGATTCATATTTTGTAGGTCAAAGTTGTTTCCGGTCCGCGTAAAGAGAGAGAGAGGAAAAAAAACGAAATAGGGAATAAATAAAAACAAAAGAGGCAGTAAAATCCGAATTGTTCTGGGGACAAAGCGAAATTCGCTTAGAAAATATTGATTCAGAGAGAGAGAGAGAGAGAGATTTATTTCCTATGTCAAAGATGTGGAACTGAACCAGCTTACATGAAACGATTTGATGTTGAATTGAAACGAAAAAAAAACGTCGAAGAAGGTAAGAACGATTTGAGGCGATTCAAAGGTTTCAATATGTTTAGAAACAAAATACTTGTTCATTTCACCGCCGGCTAATCAACATTTGCTCAAGCCAAGAGACTATTATTTTATCTGGATCCCCTCGTGTCTGGACGATCTGTCAGGATGATATTCGTTCCCATCTACGCCCTACCCGACCAGAAATTATTCTGTCTTTGCATGCACACACACACAGGAAGTTATGTAGATGTGTTAACTGAGAGAAACCCTCTGGTCGATGGTGTCAGACGATAGAGAGAAGCTTGTCGGTCTGCCCTGTGGCAATTTGCGTGTATGCTAACACACCCTGCACTTCTCGTACATTTGGAATTTGAAACTGGGAATCCCAATCGATCGATCTAGCTCCTTTGCTGGATCCTTCTCTCTCTGTCACTTTCCTCGTTACTATTTCTTGCTCTCTCGAATTGTTTCCTTCGTTCAAGTGTTTCCCAAAGCTTGTTAAAAGCAGTTGAGGTCTCTGTGCCTCTCTGGCCGGGGCGTTTATTGGGGAAGCTCGTGCGGACGAATGCGGAAGTACCCGTAGGAATTTCGTCGCGCAGTTTATCGGGTAAAGCGTCGGTGAGGGACACACTGCGAGTGGGAGCGCGAGATGCCCGAGGATCGATATGCGATCATTATTCTGTGGAGCTCTCGAATGCGTGTGTACATTGCATGCCCCGATAATTGAATTATGATGCGCGTGGACACGCAACGAGCCTCTCCGAAATCCTCTCGACCCCTGCTCATCCATTTCCCCGTACGCCCTCGCCAACATCATCCTCTCTCTCGCTCCTCCTCACTCGAGGGACTCGCCTGGCACTCGTTGCACAATTTACACCCATCCTTTTATCCACAAAGCTTCCTCGCCAGAGAAGTCACGATTTATTATAAAGCCCGATCGCATTTCCCTGTCAAACTTCTCGTTCGTTAATCCACCGAGAATTTTTGTTTTCATGTCCCATCTTTTAACTCCACACGTCACGCCACTTACGGATGCGATTATTTTCAATGTCTTTCCGATCCATTATATATTTCGATAAATCAAACGGGAATTGAATGATGCATAGACGATCGTTTCACGATCCCGCGAAATTGATCCTAATGTGTTTGTTGACATAGGTCACCGATCATTCATCATTGCAGCAGTCTCTTGTTGCTTGGAAGATTTTTTTTACATTTGTTACGTTTTAATGTTTTCGTGCTCCGAAAATAGAGAAGGCCCTGAAGATCCTTCTGAGCGGATACGATATGTATTTTTTTTCAATGGTTGCTTGAAAAGTGCGGTTTTCAACAGTCGTTTTCCGTGGCGAAAGTGGCTAATTTCAACACAAAACACAACTATCACTTTTCCGCACTAGTGCGGGAAAGTAAAATTTTCGCACGTCGTCAATGGCAACGTGCGGGAATAACAGCCTCAGACGAAACACACATAGATACATGACAGTTTTTTTTCTTTTCCTATCAAACTAAAGATCTGAATCTTGTTCCAAGGCAAACGTCAGTTCTGTGACCGTCAATGAACAATTGAAGGTTGTCTCAACCACAATTTTCAAACAACCATTACAAAAAGTATGGTGTGATACATGTGCGGAAGTGAACGAATACCGGACGGCATGTCGTTGCTGCATACGCCTCGACTTGTGGGGAATTCGCCCTCATGCGCAACTTCATGCCGTCCGACATTTGTTCACTTTCCGCACTTGTATCACAATATACTATATTGTTACTCATTATTGTGGTCGTGTGTGTGTTTGTGTGTGTTCAGGTATGCTAGAGCGAGTGCGTGCAAAAAGGAACAGATTAGGCGCGATGGTAATAAACGGGGGAAAACCGAGAATTTGGGAATGCGAGTTTGAAGCGTGATTGTTTTATGGATGGTGCAGTGATGTGAGTGTCTCAAAGAATGAATGCGTCGAGTAACTGTTTCCAAAAAAGGAAAAAAGTGTGCATCTTGGGGTTGAGAGTGAGAACGATTGAAAAAGGATGAAAGACCGCGTGGAAGAATAAAACGAGGAGACGAATGCAAGTGTGAGTCAATTGATGTCTGAGTTGCAAACGAGAGCCTTTGGGCAACGATTGTATTTTTGTATTCTTTGTATTTTCTTTTTTAATAATAAGTATTCGTCAAAATTCAAACCCACTGATTTGTTTCCCCACTGATCCTACATTATTTTGTTTTTTATTGGTTAAATAAAAGCTCTTTAGTCTATGCCTAGCTGTCACCCACGTTGTACATTTTTAAATAAAGTTTCTTTCAACCGAACGTACAATCCTTTTCTGCTTCTCCTTCCATAGCCAATTAATTAAACCTAACAACATTTGTTCCTAAATTTTTTTTTTACTCGCAATTTTTTCTATTTACCTAAAGCTGAAAGGAGTTACATAAATGGAAATCCATACTTTTCTTTCCTCAAATTGTAATTTTAACTCATTTTTATATAATATATCATTCTCTATATGAATTACGGTCTTTTTGAGAGACTGCCACATTTTCTATTTTTTAAATTCTCCATATTCATCCCCTGTACACGAGAGATTGAAGCAGTTCTATTACTTGCGGGCTTCCGTAACAAGGAAACGATCTCACGTTATTCAAGATGTCATGTTTGCGGTTTAGGATCGTGTGTAGGAACGAGCCAATTGACCCAAAGAAAATTCGGACTGAGCCTTTCTCGTTGGCACGTGTCTCCGTGTGTTTTCGCTGTAATATGTCCGCTCAGATACGTATTCGCCGAACCATAACCACTAAGTGGCTACGGGTCGGCCTCCTCGGACCAAGTAGGCCAATCGTCCTTGTTACGGAAGCGAACTTTGCCTCCATGAAACCTGTACTGAACAATCGTGTAGGTTGGTTCTGACGTGTAATGTACACACATATTAATTTGTAACACGTTGCGACGAGGGAGAGCGAACCATCCAGAAATACAAATTATGAAAATAACTGAAGTCGTTTTTTCTCGACAATTTGTCTTGTTTTCGATGATAAATATATTGTATAATATTTATTTATCTCTTTAAATTTTTTACAACATTACGACGTGCAAGAATAAAATTATAAAGAATTGTTTGTTATTGTTTTCGTTCTCGATCTAAAAAATACATTTTTTAAGGAATAAAAAAAACAGAGTAAAAAGTTAGTCCCTCGTCTCCTCTTCGAATCGTTGTCATCCTAAAATAATATGCGTGATAAAACAACGATAAGCTCTCGAGCAACAGAGCAGATTCGATGACGAAGTTTCAAAGTTTCTTCGTATTCTCCATTACGGCCAATCCGATATATTCAAAGTCTGTATAGTGATTTTTTCCTCTCATTACATGGGAACAAGAGTGAAAAGGGGAGAAGGATGAGCAAAGAGAATACGAAAAAAAGAGGGTAAAAAGTATCGTAAAAAGCTTCGGCGAGCCTTCGAGATATTACGAAGATTCGGGAGCCTCGTTTTTTTTCCATTTTCACGTTTTCCTCCGAATTTTTTGTACGCTCTTTTAAGGCTTAAGCTTCCCTCGGAGATCATGTAGAGAGCGTGTAGCGTTAAGCGTGATCTGGCGCCAATCTCAAACTTCCACGTCTCCGTATTTTATCCTCTCTGTTCCTCGTTCCTCTCGTTCTGACAATATACGAGCTTCATTCAGGAGTATATTTATATATTAACGTATAGAGGGTGGTCTGAAAATCGACGTCAATAACGAGAGAATCAGCTATACATACGCGAAAAATATTTCGAATCGAAATGCATGAAAGAAATTTTCCTCTTGAATTTACCGGTGAAGAGTCGTCGATTGTCAGACGCGAATCGAGAGCAAACGTGTCACGTGACACCCGCATCAAACCGCTTCCCGATTGGTTGACCTCGATTTGACGATAATATCTCGTAGCTCGATCGAATAAAAAAAACACCCGAATACTCTTCACCTCGGAATCTCTTCGCCAATAAATTTTATTTCCTTTCATTGCCAGTGTGAATATTACAAATGGACACCCTGTACAGTATATGCAGGGACGCTTGTCCGGTGGTCGCGAACACTGTGTGTTACATAATCCATCGACGTTGGGAGGTTCAGTCTGGCGCTCTCTTGTTATCCGGATCAACGTGTAGATTATTATGCCCGGCTCGACGGACTCCCGGAGTCCTCCAGGTTACAATCCTTCCCCCTTTCTTCCGTCGAGTCTACCCTCTCGGCTTCTGGCAGCCTTTGACAGAGGTATATTCGATATCGCGCCTGAGCCACCTGTGTTCATCCTGAGCTTACCCCGAAGAAGAGAAGCGCTCGAGAGAGAAATATCCTGATTCCGAGTATGCGCGCGATATATAAAAATGCAAGACGTATTACGTAAGGAATATCATACATGTGTTCATTCCTCACCATTTACTTCCTTGAGATATATTGCTTTATTATATAACGTACATACGTCAGTGTACTATAGGAAATGATACGTTTTACTTCCTCTTTTTCCCATCCAATCATTCTTTTTCTATGTTTTATTTTTGCAGCAAAGTATATCGGTTCAATTTAATCCTAAGTAGCTTATGTCTAAGATTCCTATAATGCGATTTCTTCGAATTTTAATCTTTTTCGAAATTTGATATTTTTCAATTTTTAATATATCTGTTGAGCTTTCATGTACGTAGTTTTCATTATGAGAAGCAAGTTGCACGATTTTCACATCGATTCGACAGAGGGTGTGAGCTTCCTCGGGAAATAAGCGTCGATGCGGAATGTATTCGAGGAGAGAGATTAATCTTTCGCACATCTTTCGCCTGGTTATTCCGTTAGAAACGCAGGAAAATAAATCCAGGGGATATCCGAGATGCAAAATTACGGTGCTTCTTCTTTTGAATAAAACAGTATATTTCTCTAACGGAAGAACTATAAAAAATGCGAGAGGGAGCGGGATACTCGTTATCCGCATGACCCAGATCGATGCACGTATTCCAATCGAGATTTTCGTGAAAATAGCGTTGAGTGAGCGTGAGAAGAAGACGGAAGAAAGGGAATAAAGAGTGCCCGAGAGAAAAAGAGAAAGGGGAAAAAATGTAGGATGGATTAAACGTGGCTCACGAAGAATTTTTTTATGCACACGTACGTTTTTCTCTCCTCGTTTATTTTTTTCTCCTTTTTTCGCCATCATCCTGCAAACACTACAAGTTTCATCATCTGTGATCGATGCTCTCTTTCCAAGCTCCGATAAGATCGAACATTAAATATACGCAAAGAGCTTGATGCGAAAATCTTCCATTTTCCGCCTCTCTCCTCTCTTTTCACTCTTCGTCTTTCTCTATCGCGCTCCTTGCTTCTGTTGTAATTATAGAAATGGAAATGCATTAGCAGGATCCTATTAAATCCCCGACTTCTTAATTAAGGAACGCTACTCGATATCGGCTTGCTAATTACTCCATAACGATAAACTGTCCAATATATCAGAGAACACGTTTGCATCATTTATCGAACAAGAAATGGGAATGCGAATGAAAAATTGGATAATAATGGAGAGAACTCGATTTATTGTTTGTGACGAGATATATTTCTGATGCTTTTTGAAAAATTGAGACAAACTCCACGAATGGATAAAAAAAGACAGTAAAATAATTCTATAGTATATTAAATATAATTACAATTAAACGTGAATAATTTATGAGAACAAGTTGACAATTTGAACGAAAATTTTCTTAAGCTAAATATTCACTACTTTCAAAAAGTCCGTAAATAAATAATGTGCAGATTCAACAGAAAAAAAAATTATTAATTAAGCTGTTTTGTCGAGAGTGCATAATGAATCGGAATGAATTGTATATTCTAGTAAAGCTTTGCGCGATCCGAACTTTCCACGGTCAGTGCGTTTTCACTTGATTCTTTTTTTTCACTTTTTCAGTTAAAATATCTTGCTGATAAGAGAAAAGATGCAAGGTAGAAAGGAAGTAGCTTTTCTTTTGATGCGAAGAGAGCAAATAAATAAATAAAAGAGCCATAGTAAAAGTAATTGAATTTGTAAGGATGAGGCGGGAACGGAGAGATAAAAAGCTGTTGAGCACTCGCTCGTTTCTTTTTAATCTTTTTGATTTTCATAATACTTCCTATTTTATCCATCATTTTCATCGCGTGTACACAGGCAAATGAAGAATATTACTAAGCATCGCCGTAATATAAAAATAACGGTATTAATGAATACTTTCATTCGAAATTTTGCTACAGCTTCTTCGAGAATTTCTGCTATTTATTCTTTTGATCCACTTTGAGAGTATTTTTTGTTGACGGCCTGTGGAAAACGAAATCTCAACTGCTGACAATTGTTCAATGATTCGTTTACAGAATTTTTAATAAAAATTAAAAAAAATGTAAAATACAAAGTTGCAATCGACTCAATATTTTCCGTTGCTCACAATTGAAAATCCTCATTTAAATTTCTGGCTTATATGTATACATTCATCTCCCATTATCTGCTTGTGCACGATTATCTCACGTACTCCGCTTCACTCGCTGCTTATTAAGTACACGACTGGGACGCCGTTCGAGCGTGGCGAATCGCGGAAGTGGCAAAAAATATGTTCTCACCAAGACGAAAGAAAAATAAAAGTCCATCCGGGAGGAAAAGAACACGGAAGAAGTGAAAACGCTTCTTACTTTTATATCATTATTATATATGTATATATATATATTTATATATTATTACGCGCTCACTCGGAAAATCGGAAACTTGCTTCTCCGGGTAAGATAAAAAACGACGATGAGAAACTTATCCAGGCCGAAATAGAGCTAATTAATACTTGTCATCAACCGGAGTCACGTTGCTTCGTTGCAGCAAAAATTAATATCTTTTCCCTAATGAATGTACAATTTTTGGAAACAAAGTTTTAAGGGCTCGAAGAAAGTCTAGAAAATAAATGTAGAAATTAGCGGAAAGAAGAATTTTCCTGTCCAATTTTTTAATCGAAGTTGAATTAACTCTAGATCGTTTTATCATTAGACTGGCCATGAAGTGCTGAAGAATTTAACATCACCGGGAGACTTTTTTCCCTCATTGCAGAGCAATTATTTCGCGATTCATTTTTTACGGAACAAAAGAGCCTCGTGAATTTTTAATTCCACTCTTCGGCATCCCCCGTGGATTTGTAATACCGAATTAATTAGAAAGGAGTCGGAGACGAAGAATTTTATTCGACGCGGAGTGACGGGTGACTCCCGTACGCGTCGTCGCGTTCTAATTTCCACAAAACTCGTACATGCACCCACCGCGCGTATACATGTGTACATTACACTCTACATATTTCTCTTAGATACAGCTCTAACGTCTTATCCCCTCGGGTCGTTTCGTCGAATTGCTAGAACTTAAAGCTCTCGTTTTGCTCCAGCAACGCTGTATAAAGTCCCGTGTCGTGACAACGACGACAATTAAGATTATAACTCAGAGAAGTCCGACCTGCACCCCGTCAGAAACACGTGTAAACTACACAAATGTATACGCTACACACGCGTGTATATGTGTTTTTCGTTGATGTGAAATATCAAGCGAGAGCGAGCAAAGCGAAAAAGCTTCGAAAGTGTGCTCTAGAGCCGAGACTCGTCGAAAGGTCACGAAAAGACGGAAATTTCACCCTCACTGCAAATTGTTGAACAATGAAGGAAGTGGCGAATTTCTATCGGTCTTCCTTTCGAGCGAGCGTTGCTCTCTTGATATTTCTGTGTTGTGTTTCATTCCATTTTTAATTATTTTGGTCTCGTTCTCCGTGTCTTATTATTTCTCTGGTTCCTTTCTCTCTCTCTCTCTCTGCTCTTACTCGTGATTTCTCTGAGACAGACGAAAGGGCACAAAATATTCGGGTCCCCGTGCTAAATTTTCTCCTTCTCGTTTCAATTTAATTCGGACAGCCTGATGGCATTTCTGAGACGCGCATGAAGAATTTCCGCTCTTCGTGTCCCTCGACGTATCAAGCATTGTATTGCGGCGCAGAATTTCAACAATAGCTCCGTCCTAACAATAATATGACGTAGAGACATGTAATTATCTTTGGTGAACTAGGCACTGGTAGTATTGTTGAGGTATACACGTGCTTGCCACACCGAGAACGTTCACTTCCTGTTTCTCCATCTCCCTCAACGTCTCTCTCTCTCTCATTCTCTCGCTTCTTCGCTCCTGACGCCTGGACCCTTGCCTCTGATGCGTATACCGAAGCGAGCAGTCGTTCCTCTTGTCACCGTATCTCGGACTCCTTTATCACGGGAGTTCATCCTGAGCCTCTCATCCCGCAATATCCTCAGCTACTGTATTCACGAATCACCGAACTCTTGTTCTCCCTGGCCTATATAATCCCTCATTCGCGATTCTCACGTCTGTAAACTTCCTTCTTGATGTATGCATGTATATATTCATCGTACAATAAAAGATACTTCCGATCATTTCGATGTTTAAATATTTCGAGACGCTCGCTTGTTTCTTCAGAAGCTCATGACACAATATAGGGGAGACCGGGGCACGACGGCCCCCTCAAGGGGGTTGATCAAACATCGATGATGTTAGACAAAAATCTGAATTTAAAATATGTTATAATTCAGATGAAACTGGACATATTAGAACAAAAAAAATATGTCTCGCCGACTGATTTTTTGAGAATTTTAATTTCGAAATATGGGAATTTTGTACAGCGTCTTATGGCGCGATGCTAAGTAAACGCCTTTAATTGAAGGTTAAGTACATTTCTAGACCTAACAGGTCTACAATTTTTCGATTTTTATCTCAATTAAACATCAAAGATTCCATTAGAGTCTTAAAAA
>JAPYYX010003121.1:0-12250 GCA_030522605.1 Cremastinae sp. B BG-2022a
CTCTTAAAATTTGGTACCCGTTTGCTGATCATATAAAAGAACATTTGTGCAAAATTTCAACGAATTCCTAAGAAAACGAATAAGCGAGACAACCACCTTAAGAGTTTTTAAAAATTTCCAAACGATTCAAATTCAGCTGAATTTTTATTCGAATAATTTTTAATTTCACTTTGTACTTTTCACGTTATTTCCTTGTTGTTATTTTAGTCGAAAAACTTTTTGACATTAGAGCATATATCAGTGCAAAAACAGAGGGAGATCGGGTCAAAAGCTTACGCTTGCACTAAACTTTCAACAAACTGAAAGCTTCCGAGCTATTTTGGTCAGAAACCGAGGCTTTGATCTCTCCAGTGAAATACCTTTCCAACTTGACAATTTTTTTATACATTCTTAATCAATGAAGACCACCTCTGTGCCTCCTCTTTCCTTTAAATTATACATTTTCAACGATCAATGAAGTCCGTTCCGGAACGACCGAAAAAGACTTATCTCTCGATCTTTTAATGAGCGTAGAGAAAGAATCTGGAGCAAGGCTCTTCTTTTTTTCAAACTATTTCGATACCTGAATACGTCGAAGATTATCGATCGAATTTCAATGTCACGAAAACAGAAGCCGTAAATATTTTTTCCTCCACTATATATATTTACCTCGAAATAGGTAAAAGGGTGAATGTATCATAATATGCGGGTCACGCAATAAATGTTGAATGACTGTGTATCGCCCTAGAGGGAGGGAAAGAAAAAAGGGCGAGAAAACGAAGGTTGATGCAAGTTTGGTCAAACTCGATATTTCGCTGCATTTACTTCGCTCCCCGATATATATTCTCCGACGTCTTTTCTGCTCCCGCTTTTTCTTGATTCCAAACATGCTGCAGTGGCCCGTTTACGGTCAAACCGCTTGAGCGCGATTGCCAGTCCCGTCCCATGGATCGTTGAGCAAATATCGATTCCAAGTATCGTGCGGAGTCGC
Source organism: Cremastinae sp. B BG-2022a (assembly GCA_030522605.1). NCBI lineage: Eukaryota > Metazoa > Arthropoda > Insecta > Hymenoptera > Ichneumonidae > Cremastinae sp. B BG-2022a. Next base: position 971 of record JAPYYX010003121.1, read on the forward strand.
GTTAACCAATCCACAGAGCACTTTTCTCCCGCGTGTGTTACGTTATTTTCGAGGGCTACGAGACAAAAGGGCTCGAGCGAGCGTTGATTTGCGTTTCACTTAAAGTGACTTTAACGTTCGGGACGCCAGTGTGTAAAGCGAGAAATTTTATCGCCCGATCGGCCATTTTCTACGTCGCAGATGTCTTTCACACTGTACAGGACGAAAAAAAAAGTGGATAAAAAATTCTGTCGTTAAAAGACACTTTTCTTCCTCTCCCTTCCTTTTCCTTCGTCTCCTGAATATTTTTCGCCTCTCTCTTAAAGGAGAGAGAAAAAACGCAGAGCGGAAAAAGCTCCGAAACGTTCGCTGTATTTTATTTCTCGCCAATCGATCAATAATATCACTTTTAATATGTACGGACGGAAAGCTCGCTTTTTCTCTCAAGAGTCGACGTGAAATGGAACGTCGAGGGTTTCTCCCTCGGGAGATTGTTCTCACGAAAAGGCGCTGAATCAAATAATACACCAATAAAGTGAATCGATGAACCTTCTGACACTCATTTTTTATGCTAGACCCTCTCATTGTCAGACTGGATTATCATAAGTCCATAAACTCCCGCAATACTCTCGTATTTCTTTCTCCCACAAAAAACAATGCTAAATCACGTGTGAATTCTTCGTATCTCTTCAAATTATTTGAAACGTAGATATATGTACATACATACAAAACATGATTTGTCTGTGGTGGTCAAACGTTGGTGCTATTTTTATGTCCAGCTTTCGGCGCCTCAATTAAGGAAATAAACGAAGCAACTTAAGGGTCCATACAGAGAAACTCGCATCATCAAAATTATGATGACCCCACTTTTTGTGACATTTATTGCTCTTTTTATGTATTTAATTTAATGAAAATTGTGTTTTATGAACTTCTATCTTCTATCAAACTATCAATTTGTATTTTTTTTCACGACAATTACGCGATATAAAAATGGCAGAATCAGCGAATTTAAGTGCCAAGTCGAATTAGTAGATGGCCTTGCGTGAACGGAAATCAAAATTAGTCTGACCTGACCCGAGCGATCGAAGTCTTCCTGGAATCAAGGCTTTTTATTTATTTGAAATGTAAAAAATCAATAGGTAAATATCGTTAGTCCAAATTACGAACTCCAATACTACCACTGTGAGGCCATCAGACGTACCAGGGACCTCAACATTATTTCATATATCCAGGTCCATGTCTATAGATCTAAAACGATTATTAGACCTCCAGAATCCAGGTCATTTTTATAGACGTCACCATCTTCATTCAATCTCCCCTATACATAGATAAGCAACTCTAGATCGAGGTCTACTTTCGAAAATAATAAATGTGCGAACCCCCATTCCACCTTCTTTTGTCAACAAAAAAACAACATTGGTATCTAACATATTAATTATTAATTATTGTCAAGTTTAGGTGCTATTTATTTTCAAGTGTTTGTTGATACCTCATCAAGTTACCTCGAAATGGCACACGGCTGCACGCTGGACTAATTTTATCGAAATTTACAATTTGATCATGCAATTAAATAAAACATAGTTCTCGGTAAGAACGTGTATATGAGCGTATCACTATTGCTTAGTCGTATATTCTACCATCAATGACACGCAATTACGTATCAATTTATACAAAAGCATTCTCATGCGTAGCATATCGATCGATACTTTAATTTAACCGCGATCACAATTAATTTGCTCATAATAATAAATATTTAGCTACCTCGATTACGCAATTGCTTGTCAAATGGGTGTCTGATGATCGCACGCTGATAAAAAATTGGAGAAACTAGAGGCGAAATTAAGAGAAATCAGAGACAGGAAATGGGGAGGATGTGTTTTGGATTATTACCTTGGACTCGCGGGACTTCATTTCCTGACGTCTTGGAACGGAACTATCGCCATCGGCATAAACGAGATTTCTAATGACCCCGTTGAAGCGAGGCTCGAAAATGACGCTCGGTAGCGCAAGGAGAGTCAATTTGCTGTTGTACCAGCTGGGCATTCCGCCGACGTAAACGTCCGAATTGCCATTGAGCCGACCGAACTCGTACTCCTTGCCGCGCGAGGTCGAAGTGGCTCCAAGTCCGTCGACCGTCAATGTTGTGTTCTCGTTGTTCCGGGTTATCTGCACTTTGTGCCACTGCCCGTCTCCAAGATCATGTCCAACAGTCACGATCTGAGCACCCCCACCGAGATTATATCTCAGTCTGAGCGCGCTCTCGACCAGTTTGACCTCGAAAAAATCATAAGTCCCGCCGTCGTCGGTGTACAGCAGTAGACCGTTTCCCTGCTCCGTCTTGAACTCGAACTCCAGGGTGCCGTTCAACGCGGCGTTCCATTTTCGAAAGTGTGCGTAACTAGTCGGCGAGCCCTCGAGGATGAACGACCAGACGCGCGCTGAAAACAGCCCGACGAATGCGATCAGAATCCGATTTATCGGCTGATACATCTTTCCTTTTTCTCCCTCTCAGTTCGAATTGTTCACTCTTTTACCACTCTCCCGGCACACTCTCGTACACGAAACACTTAAGACTCGTTCCTACGCATCTCCTTCCCGTCTGAAATGCGAATCCGGAGCGGACGGATCTCTCTAGACGTTTATCGGGTGAATTTTATACGCGAGCAAAGAATTTTTACTTCGTCTCTCTTCTTTTTCTCTCTCGATCCTCTTTTTTTATTATTTTTATCGTCGCGAGAAGCGGTTACGTGTTCACCGATGAGTAAAAGTTTCCAGCCTCCCTAAGCTCTTTTCCCTTTACCGGTTTTTATGCGGAAGTACGCTTCTCCGCGGGACAAGTTTTTCGCGCTATACATATATGGCCGTATACATGTACGGTACCATTTATCGATTCGTGTATTGTATACTATGCAAAAGTATATATGTACGTCGTGTATGTATAGTCTAGGGAAAACGTCTCCCCGTTACTTCTCTCAATTTTATATCCTCCTTTACGTTCCGAACGACGATCCCGACCGCGTGGATAAGGTCCGAGCGGAAAATGGGTTAACTGAAATTGTCGAGAGGGTTCAGAGGATCGGGTGATCTCGCTGTGCAAACCACTTCGTTCCTCGTACTCATTTGTTCAACTTTCTTCACTCTGTATATGCCGAAAAATCGTCACGGAAAAAACTCTTCAATTATTATCGTACTTCCCTTTATATCCTCTCATATTTCTCTCGTCACTCTGATGAATCTTCAAACTTTCGAAACACTCCAGGATTAATCAAAAACTTTTCCATTCACGAATGATTCGTGCTTGTTCTCACTTTGCCGGTATTTTTATTTTCACTTTATATTTTTCCAGAGAAAAAGAGTTATTTTTAAATGAATGAAGGAAGATTTGTTAACGATGATAATGAGAACAAGAAAAAAAGAAAATATGTTCCGTCGGTCGACACGGGACACGTTCACGTTTAAATCTGTCTCACGTAAACGAGAAGTCAACGACCGATTTATCGTTGACACACAAATCTTTGTGTATTCTCCTCGTATGGATGTTTTATTTACGAGACCGGCATGACGTGGAGAGCACACGGGATAGTCTTCTCTGTCGTTAGTACGAAAATATTCCTGGCGAACGATCGCGAAACACACGAGGGCAAAAGTCACGTAACGACGACTATCAAATCAGCCGGGTATAAACGTCGCGAGAAAGAGAGCGAGAAATTCACTGGAGGAGACAGGTGATAAAAAAATGGAGGGAAAACTCGATTTTTCGTGAAATCGAACGAAGAAGGTCAAGGGGATGCAAGAAGAAGAGACAGAGAAGGAGAGAGAAGATTAGGAAGAGGAGGATTGAAGTAAAAGAAGGAAAGAGAGAGAGAGAGAGAGAGAAGAAATTTTGCCCCTTCGTCTCTCAAGTTCGAGGATATTTTCCCCCTCGGTAAAAATGTCCTCTCACCGTCTGTGTGTCTACTGTCTCTCTTTTTCGACGTGCACACACGCCTCTTATTCTCTCGTTCGGTCTCACTGCGGCGTGTCCCGCACAAAGTTATTTCACGATCGATCCGCGGCTCGTGGCCTCGCTCACGTATCGTCCCATTTTTATCTCTCTCTTTTGCTCTCTCGTGTGTTTTCTCTTTTCTGTAGTCGCTTTCTCTTCCTCCCTCTGGCTTTCTCTCGTGTGCAGCGATAATCCTAACCCTCACTGACCGGAGTTACACACCTCGAGGCTTGAAAATCCCTATATTCGTTCACGCACGTTCGAACAACCGTGTCGGAGACTTTTGCGTACTTGAATTTCTTTCTCGCCTATCAAAATTTCTTAACGAGTCGAAAATCAAGGTTTAGTGAGGAAAAAAGAACTTCCGTCCGACACGTTATTCCCTCATTATTGCACTCTCGATCGTGAATGGTGAGTTTTCTTTCTTATCGTCGGACAACAAACACGAAACTGCGAGAATTTCGGCGATTCGGAGCTAACTGACGTGTTCCTTCTGCTCTTGTCCCTTCTAAATTTATTTCCGACGTTCTCGAAGCTTTTCCTTCCGACTTTCGTTGTTACGAGAGATCCGGAGCGATCTTAACGACGATTTGAACTCCCTCCCTTATTATTTCGCCGTTTTCCCTCAAATTCTTGCTCTCTCTCTGGTCCTGTCCTCCGTCTCTCTCGTTCTCGCTCTGGCTCTTTCGGTCTCTCGAGAGCCTCACGTCGGAGTTACCGTTTATACTGACCCCTGGACTGGAGGAGCAACGTCGTCAGACGTCCGGCCGAACCGCCGGAGCGACGCCCCCGCAGCGCGACGCCGACGCCTCGCGTACGGAATCGACGCAAGCGCCATCGCGGTCGCACAAGGGGCGAGGGGGTGGCCACGATGCGCGAGACAGAGAAAATCGAAGCCCGAGTCACGCGGGATGGATGAAGAGAGACCGAGGCCAAGGAAACGCGGAGAAAGCGCGAAGGAGCGATCCCGAGGCTTTTCCCCGAGAGGGAATCTCGCTTCTGCATATAGTGCGTCATGAAGAAATGAGAGATATTACGATATTCTCGTCATTCCGCGACAGGCCGAGATTCCGATAGAGTAACGGAAGGCAAAGAAAAAAGTCGATGTAGAGAAAGAAAAAAGAAACTAAAAATCACGAATATAAAACGAGACAAGAGATTCGATCTTGGAGAAACAACGAAGACACTCTTCCAATATGTATATATACAAATATGTATAAAAAGGCACATAGGAATGAGCAGTCACAGAGAAAAAGCAAATTTCAATCGCTCAAAGGCGAAGAATTCCTGAAAACTCTTTCTTCCGTTTGAACAATTTTTCTATCGACCTTGACCGGGTCAAATTCTTTTTAGTTGCAATTATACTTCAACGCTTCGGAATAACTTTCCATTAAGGAGTTTTTCGGAAGAGAGTATACCAATTTTTTTTAAATAATCCGATGTTTTTATATATAGGTACATACGTCTAGGTATAGAAGTACATGATTTTGTGTGTACAGAAATGCGAGGGTCGCGTGAATTTAAAAAATGGAAGAAAAGGAAGAAAGCGAGTAATGAAATCGCGCAGGCACGAACGAGCGAGACCATCATCCGGGCTTAGTGTGTCAGTGGAGCTGGGGATACAGAAAAAAAAAAGTTCCGCTATCAAAAAGTAGGATCCGCGCGAGCAGTGTCGCATGAAAAAAAATGCGCCAAACGAAACGAGCACTTTTTCATCTTATTCTCTTCATTATTTTTCTCATTATTTTTCTATCTTGTGCAAGCCCGACTCTCGCGATGATGTAATTTTCTCAATTGCCTTCCCTCTGGTGAAAAATATATAAACGGAACAATGAGCGACAATAATTTCAAATCCTCAATCTTTTTCGCCATGATAAACAGCACTTTTAAATCTACGCCTAGAGAACAATTAAAAGGTCAAAGTACAATACAAAAAATCAGAATTATTTCCTTTTTTTCTTACTCTTTTCTATCTTTCGAGACTTTCTATCGATTTGACCTAGAATCGCCTGTAGATGTAAGATGCTACATCCGATTCGTGAGGACACGATACCGCACGAACGTGGCCAGTGTGACGTATAAGATCTCGCCTCGGTTGTTGACCCGTACAGATCGCAGCTTTTCCAGACCGACCCCCCGCTCCCCCTCCTACGTCTTTTCCACCCACTTCTTTTCCTTAATCCTACGCTTTTTCCACCCCCACAGATGAGAAAAAGAAATACATGAAACTTGCGTAAGATTCGAGTCAAGATGTAGATTCAAAAAAAACCATTTACCCATTATGCTACTGGAGAACACTTTTTGAGATAAATTTAAAAAAATAATTTTGCATAATTATTGTAGGAAATTGTTGACTCCAAAAAGCAATATTACATCAACGAGTTTATATGACTTGTTGATAAGACTAAAATAAAACTCTTGTGCATGGTTATACAGTATATGTATAGGTCAGTGATTATTTAAAATTTGTATATCCATTAAACATTTCAAGCGTTAGATTATAAGCTGCTATGATGTTTTTTATATTTTAACTCGAATTTCGTATAATTCCATACGCTTTTTTTTCTCTCTTCCTCACCAATAAGGATAAACAGAAAAACACAAAATTTGCATCTGAATCTGTCCAACACGCAGATTTCATTACAGTGATCAATAAAAATAATTATTTCCGTATTGAAGTAATTTCAACTTAACTGATTCGAGTAAATTAAGCAAACTTCCATATTTCACGAAAAATGTACAATAGGTCAACTTTAATATCAGAATAAAAGTTTTCATTTATAATTACTATACATATTGGTTTTAATACTTGCCATAGCAACAAATATTTTAAATATTTTAAAATTTGAACTTTTTCTCCTTGTGTCGCTCAATTGAACCAATAAAACATTTTGTGAACAATTTTCCAACTACTAATATTCACAGAAATGTGACCCTTGCTATTTGCACTCGAAAATTTCAACTCGTAAAAAGTGAAGATTGAAATATAAAAAAACAAAGTTGTTAATATCAAGGGGGGAATGAACTAGAGGATTTGTAAAACGAAAAATTGAATCGATTAATAAATTTATCATTTTTTAAGTAGAACGTTTTTCTTCGCGTCTGACACCACACTGATACTTTCTACTAGCTCGCCGGATGCTACACAGGCGAGACAGCCCGTTGTGCCCGCCACATGCGGGTTACAGACAGCACGCCGAGTGTTCTTTCTTCTTATTGGCTGATTGTGAAAACATTTCTCCCAGTCTACTTTAATCCCCAGTTTACTTGCCAACTTTTTCGCTGTCTGTCACTTTTCTTTTCCTTTCACATAATTGCAGCTCTTTCCTCTCAACGATTTTTCTACCATTTCTCCACAAATAAATTGAATTTCATTTCCCTTTAATCGCCTCCATCAAAAAGTATCAACAATTCATATTTTTACTGCTGCGAGTGATTTTTTTAGCCCAATGTTGATATAATTTCGAAAAATCGAATAAGCATTAGATGATTTTTCTGAGAAATATGGTCCAGTGCATGGAACAAAAAATTCAACGTGTAGTGCAGAGGAAAAAAATGAGAAACAAACGAAATTGCTAACCAAAATTTATACATGAATTATAAAGAAATGAATACATATATAAACCTTCAACATTAATTATTGTTGTACGTGCATAAATTTATACCATAAGTACATTTTTTATGCAGCATAATATTTATCATAAAAGAACGCAAGGGAAAATTTTATACGATAGAAAAAACGAAATGAGAAGAAGCGAAATATGTGCTACGAAGGTAACACCAAAGCTTGAACTCTTTTCTCCTCCCGATGCTATTTTTTTCTTCTCGTTCTCTCTCCTCTATATCAAATAAGTCTTTTCTCTATGTGTTCTCGTTTTGTACGTCTTTGGAGTTGAACAAGATACAACAGTTACGCCCAGCAAGATTCTTCTGCAAAGAATATCCTTCTGTGTGCGCTCTCTCTCTCTCTCTCGATTCCTCCCCTTTTTTTTCTTCCCTTCCGTATTGTATAAGAAAATCGAAGCCAACGTGGATTCCTTCCGGGGCACACAAGGATAAAAATAAAGGATGAAATAGGAAATTCGAAACGACGATACTGATAGCGAGAGAAAAAGCAACGGGAACAAGAAAAAATCAACTAAAGAAACGCGAATCAAGTTTATTTTTTTCAAACTTAATAACAAGATACAATGCCCCATCTCTATGTGACTCTCCTTCGATTAATCGGATGTACTAAATCTCGAATACACAAGCCAATAAGAATATCTGACTCAATAACTTTATATCGATTCGTCCATTGGAAAGTGAATTTTGTATTATTGTCTTTTTAATCCGTTTTTAAACTTAATAAAAAAAATCAATGTTCAATTCCGATATTAAATTATGATTCTGGTATATAAATTGTTCAAAATATTCGAAAATTTCATAACTTTGTGCATGCGTTAATACTTCAATTGTATGCGAGAGTTCGACAATTGTATAACTTCGAAAATTAATGGGAATACATGGCGAAATGAAATTTTTAAGGAATTTTTTCTTTTATCCTTATAAAAGTATAAAAACGTAGGAATTTCGAATCTCTATAATGTCCAATTCTATACCATATATTTTTAGCTGATGATTTTTGCTGCCATTTTATAATTAATTAAAATATCAATTGAGTTCGTGAGTAATTTACTCCATCTCACTAAATATCCCAAGAATCACTCACATAATGGAAACATCCTGATCTGCGTTAAAAAAAGAAATCGCGAACACGTGAAATTTCAGAACTTTCAAGTTTTCGAAACATCGTCGACTGATGCCGAAAGGGTCGAAATAAAATTTTAATTGTCCAGATCTGTTCCATATACTTTTAAATCAGGAAATATTCCAAACATTAGAAATTCGAAAATTCGGTGATGTAGGCTCAAAACTGATGAATCAAGGCCCATATTTTTTGACACGTTTTGCTAATGAACAAATGAGCGTGTCGTAATTGGTAAAAACAAATCGATGACACCCCATATGGAAGCGTGTATTCCATGCTAGCGCGTTCTCATCCCAATTTCTGATTATTTGCTTTCCTTCCACGCCGTATATTTATTCGCATTCGATAATGCACGTGACTGACGCGCATACCAAGTAATTATTGTGATTGGATGAAAATTAAATTGTACATTAATTTGATAGGAGTGAGTCTCCCTCACGGAGAATTTGAACCCTGTACGTAGTACATGCATGTAAATCAAACATGCATCCTCTCTGAGCTTTCTCTTTCTCTCTCTCTTTCGTTCGTTCAATACTCGAGCAGAGCAAAACTGTAGTCATCGTCCAATGTTTATTTAGGTATAAGGGTGTATCGATTGTGATAAGGCTGACCCCGTTTTATATGCAATTTATTGAGTACTGCTTGTTCCATCAAGCGAAATATAATTAACGAGAATATTGAAAACCGAGCTTGTTTCCTACTCACCCTCTTTTTTTACTCCAATTTTTTTCCCCATTCACTTTGGTACACGAGCGAATCCGTTTATCCTTGGGAATTCGTTAAGCATACTGATTTTTTAATAGCTTCGTATACAGCCCCTGTATCGTTTTATTCAAATTGACAGGTTCATTTTTCTCTCTATCTCTTTCTATCCCGCGCTCAAATATCGGAGTAATTCGACAAACGAGCATGTATAACGGTCAATAACGATTTTCCTCGATGAGACATTGATTGCTGTTCTGACAATTGCACTTTTTTCCAGCGAGGATTTTCAAGTGGAGAAGTATAATAATGATCAAAGTCCCCTTTGTTCTCAAAATATCGGACAGAAAGTTATATTATATTGAACACAACATTTTTGTAAAAATTTCCATTTATTTTTAGAAATAAAATCCTTCATACTTGAAACTGTCGAATTGCAACAAGAAATATTGACTGCTGTCACTGATAATTGCATTTTTATCCCAAAAATGGATCTACGAGTTAGCCACTTTTTTGTTTTTTCAAATTATTTCGATAATAATCGATCATCAGTGATGAAAAATATTGTAAGCAATCATCTCTAAAGGATTATTTACGTTTAAAAAATAAGAAAAAAGATTCTATCGAAAGTCATGCCAATTTCAATGCATTTTTAAAAACATATATTCGTGATGGAAATATAACTTTCATGCTTGCAACTTTTGTTGAAAATTTTCGACCTTGATACATTTTTGGAAAATATTCCTTTTATCTGAAAAATTGAAATTCGTGATCCGCTTTTGGTCCAACCTTTTTTGAAGGAAATTTTTTTTAAAAAATCCTCGTGCCTGTTGAAGGATTACGTGTAGTGTATATTTGTATATAAGGTTCTATATTTTTCTCGATGCTCCAGTTTCATGCCGAATCTACGAGCTGTATATACACAAACACACACACCGATAAAAATAGTCTACAGAGAGGTCAACTGCTATAAATATACAAGGGAACGAATTCTTCTAAGCGAGACGAATTCCTGCTGCTGAGGAGAAAAATTCCTTACCAATTGAGAGGGCGAACCCTTGGCAATTTATTTTCAAGGCCACGACAAGAAGCTAAAGAAAAAAATATAGAAAAAGTCTTGAAATAAAGAACGACAGAGAGTGAGAGAGAAAAAATTCTATACCTGTATTCGTTAACTATTCCCAACGTTTCTCCCAATTTCGTATTCGATAAAAAAGCATTAAAAAAAGCCCGTACGTGTATAAAGAGGAGCTAGAAGGAGGTCAGGTCAAACGGAGTCACGGATAAACCTCAAATTTGCACGAGCTCTTGGCAAATCTACGTCTTTAAAACGACACGAATATCTCAAGATAAAAAATTATCATTATTGTAAATTTTTAAAGCAAATCTTCTCTCACTTTAGATTAGGATGAAAAAATGAACTATTGACTTCAGATATCACGTTCGCGAAGTAAAAGCTTTTTTGTGTTAATTTTATTTTTTTCTCATTTCTTGGGTCGAACTCGATATTCTTTATAATTCATGAATGGCTTGATTATTTGAAGAAGATTATTGGCTTGACGGTTTGAAGTATACCGAACTAGCAAGTATGTACTTGCGTAGTCATCACACTATACGTAACATACATACATTTCACATATGAATTAATAGTAAAATAATCATTCTCAAATGGTTTTAAAAATAATTTGGCCATTTGTTCATGATTTAAATAAAAATTATGAAATTTATCACATTTTGTATTTTTACGTACTCAAGAATACATCGGACTTAAGGTGGCCCATCAGTAAATTAAAAAACCGCAGATTTTCGTCAAACTTCGCGAAATTGTTATTTAAGTCATAACGAATAATCCCTCACAATTTGA
>JAPYYX010003122.1:0-12248 GCA_030522605.1 Cremastinae sp. B BG-2022a
GACCGAAAAATCGAAAAAATCGTTGTTGAAAATCGCGATATTTAACACGGGCTCTTATGGAAAGTTGCGAAAAATGACGACTTTCAAGAATAAATATTTTGATTTCCGAGTCGGTAACAGCCCCTCAAATTTTACACACATGTGCATATGGCATCAAAGAATGCTTGTGCAAATTTTCAACGAAATCTAATGGAATTGCAGCAGCGACAGGACTACCTTAACGACTATTATCAGCATTATAAAGCAGCTACCAACCACTGAATATCAATTATCATTGTTTTGAAATGTGTTTTTTGTCTTGTAGGCTCCATGGGCTCATAACTGCTCGTCAGGTCGACAAACAGACAATCTCGTCTCTCGAGAGACGAATAGCCGAGGAAAGAAGACAGCGATCGGCGTGTGAGGCTTCCCTGGCTACCGAGAGACGTGCTAGACGTGTCGCGGAGGAGGCGAGATCGTCGATCCCACCTCCACCTCCACCACAGATTCGACAAGAGTGTACAGAGGCCTGCAAGACTCGAAGAGCACAAATGGATCAGGATCTTAAAAGTCTGAGACGCGAGATAAAGAGCAAAGACGAGAGATGCCAAGTTTTGGAAAAAGATTCCTCGCGGTGCAAGGATAATCACGGCGAAACCGACATTCTCCTTAGTGCTCTTAACGCGTTGCAGGAAAAAAATTCACATCTCGAGAACAGTCTCAGCGCAGAAACGCGAATAAAGCTCGACTTGTTTTCCGCGCTCGGTGAGGCGAAGCGTCAGCTTGAGATTCGTGAAAGTACGTATGATACTACTTGTCCGTAATTAATTTTTCAAGTTTCAAGTTTTTTTTATTCAAAGGTGATATTTCAGTTCTTGAGTTTGATGTGCGAGAAAGAGACGTTTTTCCATTTTTCTCAGATACTTTTTTTGTGGTGATTGCTCAGACGTTTTGCGCGAAATGTAATTTTTTGCAAACCGCGATTACTTCAATATCTAAATTTTTTTATTGACAATCCAGTCAGTGAATTTTTTCTGCCAATGTACATGGACTGATCGAACATTATTCTTTCAGATAGTAAATGAATGATTTTTATATCAACTGCGTTTTCGATATAGTTAAGAGCAATGGCAGTCACGTGACCACCCAGATTTCGTAAATTACAAATATATCAATTAATAAATGAATTGTCATAAAACATTGGACCGTATCGTCGTTCTTTGGATCAAAAATAATGTATGTATCACCGCTTTTTTGAGCTGAATGTTTCAATATTGAGGGTGAAATTCGTAGAGACCAAATTTCACTTGCGCTGACCCATTGTGATTTTCCTCTACGGATTTCTCCCTCAATATTGAAAAATTCAGCTCAAAAAAGCGGTGATGTATTCTTTTCTTTCCCAAGAACAGATATACGGTCTAATTTTCATCAGAATTCACCTATTAATTAGTAAATATGTTATTTCCGAAATTTATCAATTTTTGGGTAGCCGTTGCTCTTAAGAGATCTGAGCGATCACCACTGAATTGATAATGAAACACCATTGAGTAGTATGAACATTGTTACTCAAATACTAATTTTCTTCTGTAATGAGAGGAGAATAACGAGTAATTTTTATTTCAAAATCCTATTTACTCTGAGAAAAAACTCGAACTACACTCGCCTACTGGAAGTCTGAAATGTCACCTTACGTATTATATTACATGTTATTTACACGACAAATGTTTACTCAGGTTTGATCAGATCTCAGGAGAAAGAGATTGATCTCTTAAAGGCTAAAATAGCTCAGGATCTCGCAGTGATGCCTCAAGACTCGTTCGGAACAACGCCAACGTGTTCAACGTCGAAGTTACGACTGAACAATGACGTTCGCGTCGGTGGATCGAAGATGCGAGGAAACGAGAGTCCTTGTCCCGGTTGTACCGTCTCCAATCTCGATCCAAACGCAACCGCGTACACACCCAAAGGCTCGCTGGTTGCCTCAACTGAAGCTTAAATTTCTTTTTCATCCTTCTCGTCATTTTATGAATCTCGCGCATTCGGCGAACGCCGTCTTACTCGTACTTTTCAAACGACGGACACATAGACTACAGAAACAAGAGCAGATTCCACATTTCTTTTTACGCGAACAACAAAAACGGAAAATAACATTCACACACATCACACACAGACGTAGGCAGACACCAACTGAAATTCGGTGATCGTGAGTGTCGATATTATTTCAGTTAATGTAAAAAAACTCTCCATAATGCTTTTTTCTCGCTCATTTCTTCCATTTTTTTTTCGTTATTACAATTTTTATTTCAAACGCAACATTTTCATTTCCAATCAATAAAACGAGCGTGATTTTCCAACGTTTCATTTCTTTCGCACGTTTTTACATTATTTTTTAAAATGAAATGTTGCACTACTCAAGTTCGAACGATCTTCCTGAATTTTTTAAGACTCGCAAATTATTTGTCGCGTGAAAAAATCTTCCAATTCGATCGTCCCTGTTCAATTGTTCTTAAAAATATATTTGCCAATGAACATGAAAAATCAGAAACTCTGCCAGTTTGCCCTGAGACTAGCCCATTGAATGAGAAGAAAGAGCAGCGGAGATAAGCCGGAAAGTTTTCAAAAATCGACATTTTTCATTTCTCTCTCTCTCTTTATTACGTTCCTCTGTGACGTAAAAATTTTGTTCCTATTATCGATTCATACACACACGCACACTCACATGCATTCTCCGTAATTATGGGAAATGAAAATTGAAGTACAAGCAGGATTCAGACATTTTTCTAATTTAAAAAGCCGTCATTTCACTCATAATCGATACATTGGTCGAAAAAAGCAATTTACTTTTGGTTACGGTCCTAGAATTCTTTTTTATTTATTTTTTTTCTTTCGAATTGTAAAAAATTGCTTTTCGTGATATTTTATTATTTTATACTTTTGTTTGCTCGTTTTCTCTCACCTCATCGCTCATTGTCAGCCCAACTAGTCAATCGAAAATGATCCTGTGAGCACAAACACCGAATCTAGTATCTAACTTTTCTTCGAATGTATTTTATTCCTACGAATCGGCGAGCGCGATTTTTTTAGTCCAAATCGATAAGTTTTCTCTTCCTATTCCGGTGATTCTTTTCCTCGACTCTATTTATTATTAATTCTTAAATCTATGCGGTTGACAAGTAAAATACTTGACATGCTCACCTTTTGAATATTGGCACTCGAAGCGTCAAAATTGAAATTGATTTTTAACGATTGCACAAAAATCGGTCACGGAATGTTAATTTTTGTTGTTTCCTTTGCTGAATTTTAACGCATGTTAAAAATTCGACGAGCGATACATATTCTTGACTGCAAAGTGTTTGAAAAGAAAAATCAATGGAAACGAAGTGCTTGTGAACAATTCGTTTCCACCGGGAAGAAACAAGTATGAGGTATCCCACATGTGGATCTAAACGGAAAATAATTTTGTGAGAAAATTTCGAATCGGAAAGTGTTTGGGCGTTTTTCGATCCGAGCAAATTCATTCGATGCTCCGTAAGCAGTGACGATATTATTATACTAAAAGCAAAGAAAATAACAGTGAACGGCGATTTCTATTTCGAAATTCGAGATCTGGGCGAGGAATTTGCGTGCTAAAAAACAAAGCCACAGATGTACAAGTTAATTCTAATTTACTCTAAATTGTGTAATCGCTTCCTAATTTCTTTCCATTCGTATGAGTTATTGCGTCCTTTTTTTAACGAAATATAATTTCGGTACGGTGCGATTATACTTGCGTACCTGATCGACGTTTTTTCAGTGATCTTTTTTTCTATGTTAAATCTCTCTTACTATTTTTGCCTGAAGTCTGCGATCGTACGAACTATTAGTTTTTTACAATTAATCGTAAAAATTTGTTCTTTCTTTTTACGATAAACAAAAAATGTGGACGCGCCGAGACTGGACTGTTTATTTTTCTTCCTAAAGTCGTAGGCGATTTGAAACATTTTTTCATCCAATTTTTCTTTTTTTGCATAATTGTTCACTCGCTCTTGGTCGAGATAGAGCTTCACGGGGGAAAAAGCATGCGACAAGTACTTAGATTTTCGAAATATTTAAAAATAAACATTGTCGTTCGCAAGGATATGTTTCCTATATTTTTTTTTAATTCGAGAGAGTACAAGCTCTGGGGTTCGCTTCTGATTTCCTTTTTCACATATACATATTTTATATTTGTTTCTGGTCGTGAAAATAATCAGTAAAGAGGAGCGGGAGGAAATGAGATTTTAGTATTTAGGTTGAGAACTTGCGATTATTTTTTATTTTTCTTTTTTCTTTGATTCTCGTCTATTTCGTTACTCTTTCGAACTATGCTACGTACTTAAAGCAGTATCTTCTATTTTTTTAATTAGACTTAAGTTGATGGCGATACATTGAAAACTTTACAAAATAAAATGGAAAAAAAGTCCAATTTTCTCGTGGAGATTTCGGACTAGCCGCCGAATTGCCAACAGAATTGATCTCAAAAACAAAAAAATAAGAAATATAAATATCTGAAACCAGTGGCTGGAAAATAAACACGCGAATTCCCGGCACAGAGCGAGACGATAAAATGCAAAAATACCCATTGAGCGTGTCACAGTTTACGAGTTTTTTTTTTGAGCGTCGAGTGAGAGACAGATCTGACTTTTTTTATTATTCATACATTGTTTTCCTTCAGGAGCTGTGTTCCGTAACGTTGATCCGAAGAAACTGAAAAAAAGCCAGATCGAAAAGTTGTATTTTTCAAGGTCGTGTGTTCATTTTTTCGATATTTCGTGAAATGTGATGTAACATAAAGTACTTGCAACTGATGTGTTGTGCTGGGACGAAGGAAATATAAGAACACACAATAATATATGTGTATATATAAATGTGTGTCAAAAGTCACGTGACCTTATCAAAGCTCATTGGTTATCAATCTTCCAAACCATACTTTTCCTTGTCGTTCCAATAGCCATAAATTTTTCATTCAAAATTGACACTTTCATTGTTTTCTCGAAGAAAAATTTAGAGGCAAAAAATGTGCACTGATGTCTGGAGAAACAAAATTTTTCTATGTGTCTTTTTGACTTTTGTCATTTGCGTGCCAAGTCACGAGACCTCAAATATCAATGTCAAAATCTTCCAACCATTTTTCCTCATTGTTCCGATGCTCATTGATTTTTAATTTAAATTTTGAAGTCTTACAATTTTTCGAAAAAAATGCCGAATACGAATTGTGCATCGAAAACAAAAAAAAACGAGATTTTTCCATTCTCGTCATAAAATAGGTTTTGTGTGACAAGTTCTTTCGGTCCGTTTGAGATTATCATTGTTTGCAGCGTAAACATTTTGAACTATTCGAGAAAAAGAGCGAAAAAATATCTAATTTTCAAACTACAAGATTGGAGATTGAGTTCGATCGATATTTCCACTTGTATTTGTTTTGAATTCCTTCAGAGTTGTCCTTCCTATTTTTCGTTGATGAGACTAAAAAGGAAAAAAAATGAAATTGTAAATGATCGAAAGAAAGCCCGGTATTCAAACTGTACATATGTATGAAAATACTCTTTCTTAAGCGTTTTACTATAAAAAAAAATGAAGAAAACACGAAACAGCCGGAAAAAGGAACGAACTAAGTGATAATTAAAAAAAAAAGTGGCACACAAAATGATTTAGCATTATGCTTAATTATGGTTTATTTAGACCCAAAATTTTAGATAGTTTGGAAGCTCTGGTTAATGGATAAGTAACGGAGACACTGGAAAACGAACAATGAGATAGAGAAGAAGTGGCGAATACCTGAGTTTGGTATCGATGACGGACAAGGGCTTTGTACGAGCCCCTAAAACCTCCCTCTCTTTTCTTATCATTAAACATTATCGATCTTTCATTGTGAACACTGTATCATCTATTTAATATACAATATTTATTGAAAATAAAGGTTCCGAAATACGAAAATAACGTTCTTCGAAACGCTCAAACAGCGGCTATTTTCTTTACGAAAATCCGGTCATCGATTTGATTTTCTGTTTTCGATTATGTACAAGATTAGAAATCATTCCCAAGATCAATTCACTGTACATTATTTATTGGACCATTCAAATATTTCAATTTAATATTTAAATATTTCATCTGTTTGCTTAAATAAATTAAAATATGGAGAGCTTTGCTTTGTCCTTTCGTTGGCTCATCTCGGTAGCGATATGATTTTGAGTCGACCGTAAGTTCGCGAGCTCGTTTTGTTTCTCGTTGTATTGCAGTACGATATTGTTGTAAGGTAAGCTCCCTTTTGGATGCCTGTTCAAGGAGTTTTTTAGTTTGGATGATTCTTTTTCCAGTCTTGAGATATTTTCACTTATTTGGAAACTCGTTACGTTGAGATTTCGATTCGTTTGAGCCTTGAAATGATTCTTCTGTTTTGAACTACCAGCTCCGTCTTCGTTCGTTGCTGTAAAAAAATTTTATATTAATTTCTCACTAATTATTTACTTATTAACGAAAAGAAATATTATTTACTCAATTATATGTTATAATAGCCCATCAATCTTTAAGGATTATTTTAATTAATTACATAAGTAATAATGTAGTACAATAAGTGGTTGATGAAAGGAGAGGGGAAAAAATGCTCTGCTTACGTTTTGTACTCAAAGTTGTGTTGATGAAATCAAATACGTTATTTTTCTCTCGCTCTTTCTCTCGAAGATACTCTTTTTCTCTTTGTTGTTCCATCTTAAGTCGCTGTTTCTGCATTTTTCTTTCAACGGAAAAGAGATCCTTGTCACCACCGGCGTTCTCTCGTAATTCCATACAGTGATCTGCGTCATGGAAAAAATAATCGTCTTTTAAAAAAACATTAAATGCACAAAGTAGAATTTAAAAAAAATATATTTTGAATGTATTCAAAATATTACAATTATGAATTATCTTTGAAATTTGTGTAAAATAAGTTGTTAATTTTTTGGAGAACAATTGCTGCAGAGAAATGAATCTTTGAATTTGCAATAAATTACCTAAGGATTTTCCAGCGGGTAAAACGGTTGCCTCGACCGGGACGATTCTGCCATCGGCACGTTTGCCGAGTCCAGTACCGTGGACATAGCCCATTTGTGCCATTAATTTGCTTCCCATACCACGTGTATGTTTTTCCCAATTTCCGAGAGGTTCCCCAGTGTTTAGAGTCAACAATGATTTCTCAATCAGTGCATCGTTCTGATCGTTCTGATTTTGAATCGGCTCGTTATCGCTTTCGTCTGATGAGTCGGACATCTCCAAATCTGCGTCCTCTGTTTGGATTCAGAATTAATTTATTCTTTATATATAAATATTTTTTAATTGCCTCAAAGTTTATTTGTCTAGTAGTATAAAAAAGTATTTAACTGAAATTTGAACTCACCGAGTGGCAACAGATCTTGTATAGCAACTTCCGTTATTTTGCCACTGGATTCGAATCTAATTCGATAGTCATCATCATCGTTTTCTGGCATTTTTATTATCACGCACCTATGCCATAAATTATTCTTCTGTTTAGCAAGCACCCGGCTACCCATTCGTAGACTTGAGAATACAGGCTCTGTATATTCTTGCAGGCTGGAAAGTGGGACGATCTCTCCATGTGAAAAGTGACACTGCTCATCAGAAAATTTGCATGCACCATCCAGATAATAAGGGCAGGGGAGCATTTCCTTGTGGGTTGGGTTGATGAAGAGTACTCTGACCTTAAATTAACGTATTTTGTTATACAAAGACAAAAAAATGAATAAAAATTTTCATGTAAACTGTATAAATCATCAAATATAAGGATTTTATGAAACTAATGATAATTTTGTAAAATGTATAAATGCTCATTTTTTCAAAATTTATTGTCTGCAATATTCCAAATAGGTAAACAAAAAAGTTCGTTTTTATGTTAGGGATCTGATCATTTATAATAAACAAATTACAGCTCGTAAACTTTAAATCAATGCTAAAAGTTGTAAAAGACGTCATACTTCTATAGTTTTTTATTTAAAAAATACCAGCATAAAGATTTATCAAATTATAATTTCTTTTGCAGTATAGCATTTTTTATTTGATCTACACAAATGCAGCAAAGACAAATGGGAGAGGAACTCACAATTTACACAGAGTTTTTGAATACTTTGAGATAAGCAAGCACAATGGATTAATTTTTGTTGAAAGAAGAACAATTTGTAACTTTTGCTTTTTTTTCAATTTTCATACTTTCAGAGAAAATATTATATTTTTGCTTTATACTATACCTGAAATTGAAGAAATAGATAGGAAAAAATGGGGTGGGGTTGAAATTCCGAACTGTAAATGACCAGAAAGCTCAAAATTCCGAAATTATCAACGAGTCCTCATACTTCGTTGGATAATTTCAATACTTTAAAATTCGGACTTTTGAGCCTTCTGATTTTTCCAAGTTCGGAACTTCAACTCGGCCCCGAAAAAATTAATAAATTTATTAAAGTAGATACGAAATAACTACCTTAATGTCATCGATTGTTGAAATTTGTTCCTCTGGATTTCTGTGAATGCACGATACCATCGCATTGTGATAGCCCGTGCCACCCCAAGTGCTGCCATGGGGAGCACGACATTTCATGCCTTCAAGTTCTTTCAGCTCATCCTACAATTGCATCTTTGGTTATAGGTATTGGTAGAATCTATACGCTGAGATAATTAATTTTTTTCTGATTTGAAGCCTTTATCGAGAATAACATAAATATAAAAAAAAAATAACACAGCATTTGTTTTTTCTCAGAGATTTTGGATATATCAGAAAAAATAGGATCCTACTTACTTCTATACCATTCGACTCGTCTCTGATCTCATTATCATTTGTTTGATCAGTTTCTTCGCAGACTTGCTCCAATTCTGCCTGCAAGTTTACATCAATTTTTCAGGTGTTTACAAATACGTCAATTTGGAAATTATTTTAAATATTTAATTGGTATACCTTGAAGATGGCATACTCCTTTGCCATCCGATCGTCATTGTCGTCTGTGACATTGTCGATAGAATTGTCATCGCTCGTCATATCGTCTGAGACACCGTTGGCGAAACCGAGACAGACGCTATTCAATTAGTTTGTTGTACTACAGTAATAATGCGTATAACCTTAATTATTTTTAATACTTTTGTCGTTTTACGCAAAAATAAAGGTATTACAACGTATTTAGGTTAAAAAATCGTATTAGGTTAATAATCCATAGCAAACGTTATTCACGAGTTCATCAGTGCGATACACCGATACACTATTTTTTTAAACATTGACATCTTGACACATAACATCTGACAATTTACGTACGCTTTTTTTGCTTATGTATTTTTATTTTCTGTCGACCAATTATGTTTTTCTCCGGACCAATGAAATCCAAGATAATGAAACTGGAATGTATAGTAATTTTTTCATTATTCGAATACGGAAAACTCCCTATTATTTTAGGCGCAAAACCCGGTTCGAGGGCGCCAGAGTATCAGAAAATTGAATTCACAGAAGCCGGTCTGCATCCCGCTTCCTGAGGAATAAAGTTACGTTCGCTCCAAAAAACCGTTCTCTATTTTTTTACGAACGATTGACTCTTGAGTTATTTATCATTGTGTTCTCCGAGCGTTGTTGAAAAATGGAGCTCGACGCTGATAATTTGAGGACTTTGAGCGAGTATCTCAAAGCGACTCTCAGTCCGGCAGTAGACGTCAGACGACCGGGTGAGTTTAACCTCAAAACAATTTTGTACTGTGTTTTTAGTATGTTTATATCTTTTTCGATACATTCGTTTCATTTTCAAAGCTTATAAGAGTTATTATTATAAAATTTTGATGTTTAAATTCTAAGCTTTGTGGACTTATTTCGATAAATAAAATCAATTTTTTGGTTAGTTTCATGAAGTTCGTAAAATTCTGTAAGTTTCCTTAGAACAGAAAAGTCATGCTTGTTTTTTCGAAAATATAACGGTCTTGGCTCTTGACTTCAACACCAATAATATTGCATTTTTTTTCAGCTGAAAAATTTCTAGAATCCATTGAAGTAAATCAGAATTATCCAGCGCTCCTGTTGCATCTTGTTGAGAAATCTGACATTGATATCACAATAAGAATTGCTGGGGCAGTTGCTTTTAAAAATTATATTAAAAGAAATTGGAAAGTCGTGAGTATAAAAAAATCATATTAAATGTATTTACTTAATTTTTATATAGTAAATGATATTATTTATTTATGTTGTTTGTATATGATAATATTGTTGAATTGTAATTACTAAATCTTCCTTATCTGATGAATTTACAAAAAAATAAATTAATGGATATTTAAAAATAACGATATTAGTATTGATAATATGTAAAAAAGATAATGAACTAAAATTTCCAGTTGTGCAGCACTGTTTTTTTACATATCGAAGTACTAATATAATTAATTTATTATTTCAGGAAGAAGATGCAGTCGATCGTATACATGAGGCTGATCGAAATGCCATTAAAAAATTAATTGTTAATTTGATGCTGCACTCTCCAGAGTCCATACAGAAACAGCTCTCTGATGCTGTCTCTATTATTGGGAAGCATGATTTTCCCACAAAATGGCAAGATCTCATAGATCAGATGGTGGACAAATTCAATACCGGAGATTTTCATGTAATCAATGGTGTTCTTCATACAGCACACTTGCTATTCAAGAGGTATCGCTATGAATTTGAGAGTCAGGAACTCTGGACAGAGATCAAATTTGTTTTGGACAAATTCGCGAAACCTCTTACTGATTTATTCTTGGTGAATATTTTTTTTGTCTTAGTTGAATTATTTTAAAATTTAGTGTATGAAAGTAATGAAGAGCAAAAATTGTCTATTTCAGGCTACTATGAATCTCACTGAAGTTCATGCTAACAATGTAGAAGCTTTAAAAGTTATTTATAATTCTTTGGTAATACTTTGCAAAGTATTTTACTCTCTCAATTATCAAGTGAGTACATAATACGTAAAATCAATTTCCACTTATTTTTCAATTTCGTGCTAAATTGAGTCGATTTTAGGACCTCCCAGAATTTTTTGAAGACAATATGGAGGCTTGGATGAAAAATTTCCACGTACTTCTGACAGTGGACGTTCCAGCTCTCCGTACAACGGTAAAACTTCAGATAGTGACTTCAAAACTCAATTTAAACAGCTTTATCTATTTATTAGATTTTAGGTAGGATATTTTTAAAATATGATTTATATTTTTAGGATGACGAGGAAGCTGGTGTCATCGAACAACTCAAGTCCCAGGTTTGCGATAACATCGTTTTGTACGCTGAAAAGTACGACGAAGAATTTCAAAAATACGTACCACAGTTTCTCGAGGCTGTATGGTCTTTATTGTACGCTACCGGTCAACAACCAAAATACGATGCTGTGAGTACAAAATTTAAAAAACATTTAACACTATTAAAATTAAATTTCGTTTCGAAAGAGTAGTTAGAGCAATAATGAAAATAATATTAATTTTTTTTAGCTTGTGTCCAATGCACTCAAATATTTGGTGACCATCGCAGATCGAGACCAATACAGGCACTTATTCGAAAAACCGGAAATGCTTCAAACTATCTGCGATAATCTCATAACTCCGAATGTCGAATTTCGAGGTATTTCATTTCATAAATAAATGAAAAAATAGAATCGTTAATGGAAATTCATTTATAGTTAAATAATTTCGCTCAACGATTACCCCAATCTTCTTTCACAGAGGCCGATAATGAATTATTCGAAGATAATCCAGAGGAATACATCAGACGCGACATTGAAGGAAGCGATGTTGATACCAGACGTAGAGCAGCTTGTGATTTTGTCAAAGTTTTGGCAAAACATTTCGGAGCCCAGATAATGGATGTTCTCGGTCATTTTGTCATGGTAAGACAATTGTCCTAATCAAGAGACGCGGTAGTGGCTCGACGCCAAGTGTGAAAGAAAAAGAGAAAAGATTGCTCGAGCTCTTACATATTCGAATACGACGATTTTTGGACTCTTTTAATTTTCATACTTTAAACTATTAGTCCTCATGGATTTAAATCGAAATCAATTGTTTTCGTGAAAAAAATGTGTGAAATATGACAATTAATACGGGAGTATTTATATTAAGGTGTTTCGGTACATAAGCGACTATGAGCAGAATATGATAAAATTTTGTGAGGATGTTCTTTGTTGACATAAAATACGTGAACATGATTTTTTTCAAAATTTTTATCTACATAGTTTTCGAGTTATCGAAAGAGAAAATTGTCCTTTTTCTATGAATATAGT
>JAPYYX010003123.1:0-14354 GCA_030522605.1 Cremastinae sp. B BG-2022a
GTTGACTGTCAACGGACAACTTGCCGGAATCACTTCCTGGGGCAACGGCTGCGCTCTTCCCGAACAACCCGGAGTTTACACTGAGGTCGCTGCATACATGGATTGGATCAAAGAGCATACTAGCGCTTAATACTTTTATCAATTTCACCCGATTTTACTAAATAATAAACCTTTTAATATCATCAACGCAGTCTTTGAATATGTCGAATGGAGTTCATTTGCGATTACTTCGAAAATACCCTGTGCCTTCAAATTGATTAAATTACAAACATCAAAAATCGGATTCCAACTTTACTTGATTTCCTTTCTGCATGATGATTTGTAATTACAGTGAAACCTGGATAAGTGGGATCTCAAGGGACCAGAATTGTTGCCCCACTTATAGATGTGTCCCATTTACCGAGGTTCCCAGATGTTCAGGTTTATCCAAGCAAGTGTCTCATTTACAGAGGTTTCCATTAATGGAAGTTAAAACAAAACTTATCCCAGTTATAGAGGTGTCAATATAAAAAAAATCATGATTACTCAAAGAAGATCTGCATTATATTATGCATGTGTTTCGGCATATGTTTTTACAAACATAAAAATATAGAAGATACAAATTAGAAATTATTAGGATAAGTGGGGAAAATCGACAATCTTCCAGATCTTAGAAATTATTATTTTTTTAAGATATATGCATGGTAAAAAAATATAAAAGGTATACAAAATGGTAAGGAATTCCAAGGGATTATTCCAAATATGAATAACAAACATTGTTAAGAAAGTGAAATTATCGAGAATAGAGGCTCGGCCTGTTACCAAAAGAAGGGTTTTCGAAATTCTTCTCGTCAGGACGTGTTCCTCCAAGAAAAATACTAACTGGCTTATCCTAATATCCTAGTAAAAATATATGTACGTGTTCTTTAACTCCCGTGACTCGAACGACAAATTATTACATTCAGAACGCAACAGCCTATCAGCTAGATAACTCTATTTTACGAAGTAATCCAAGTTTTTCTTTCAAAATTGTGACTAGAAACGAGAGATCTCTCCCCAGATCACGATATATCTGGGAAGATAAATATTTCGCAACATCGATAAAATCATAACCAAAACATCACCCAGGCCAATATATCTAGTATATATAACCGTCCAGGACCATGATTCTTTACTCTCTTCTCTCGGTAGCTCGTACGTCATAATAACATGTACCGGTTACTCGTTCTCGCGGTTCTAGCCGTCGTTGTGTCCAGTGAGTAAACACACGAATCTTTTATACAATACTTTACTGTAAAATGTTCAAGTAATCAAGTAATATTCTGAAATATTTACAAAATCACATAAACCAGTTATTAATTATTATTGATTCCCGGGAATACTTTGCTGTTTACGAAATACATTTTTTAAGAGCAAATCCATATCTCTTGATATACATATCTCTGGAATGATGTTACATATGAAATTCTACCATAAATGTCACGCATGGCTCTTTTCAAAGAATAACTTCAAAAACAGTAAACTATGATTTTTCGAATGATAAATTTTTGAAATGACAATAGGTGGTTCAATAATAAGATCACCCTGGACACCGGAGGGTCGCATAATAGGAGGTGAGGATGTGGATATCGAAGATGTGCCGTATCAAGTGAGTCTTCGATTACAATCTCACTTTTGCGGCGGCAGTGTTATCACGAAGAACTTTATCGTGACAGCTGGTCACTGTGCGGGTCATCTACCATCCGAATACACAGTCTACGTTGGTTCGTCAAACCGAAACTTGAACGGAAGATTGCACAACGTGACCAAAGTTGTCCGCCATTCTGGCTATGGCACAAACTCTCATATGATCCCGGAGAACGACATTGCCGTAATACGGGTCGAGCCACCTTTCGAATTCGATGATAAGTGCCAGCCGATCGACCTGTATGACAGTGAGAGGGAAATCGAGGAAGGAACCGAGACTGTTGTCACTGGATGGGGAGATACCGGCGCACCGCTCCTTCCGTCAATTCTGAAGCTCGTCAGAGTGCCATACGTTACAAAAGTATCCTGCGATGAAGCTCATTCCAAAAAAGGAGGACTCCCCGAGAAACAGATCTGCGCCGGTTATCCCGAGGGTGGAAAAGACACCTGCTACGGTGACTCCGGTGGCCCGTTGACTGTCAACGGACAACTTGCCGGAATCACTTCCTGGGGCAACGGCTGCGCTCTTCCCGAACAACCCGGAGGGATCAAAGAGCATACTAGCGCTTAATACTTTTATCAATTTCACCCTAAATAATAAATTTCACACTAAATAATAAACCTTTTAATATCATCAACACAGTCTTTGAATATGTCGAATGGAGCTCATTTGCGATTATTTCGAAAATACCCTGTGCCTTCAAATTGATTAAATTACAAACATCAAAAATCGGATTCCAACTTTATTTAATTTCCTTTTTGTACGATAATTTGTAATTACAGTGAAACCTGGATAAGTAGGTTCTCAAGGGACCAGAATTTTTGTCTCACTTATAGAGGTGTCCCATTTACCGAGGTTCCCAGATGTTTAGGTTTATCCAAGCAAGTGTCTCATTTACAGAGGTTTCCATTGACGGAAGTTGAAACAAAACTTAACACAGTTATAGAGGTGTCAATATAAAAAAAATCATGATTACTCAAAGAAGATCTGCATTATATTATGCAAGTGCATCGATATATGTTTTTACAAACATAAAAATATAGAAGATACAAATTAGAAATTATTAGGATAAGTGGGGAAAATCGAAAATTTTCCTAGATCTCAGAAAGTATTATTTTTTTAAGATATGTGGTAAAAAAATATAAAAGATATACAAAATGGTAAGGAATTCCAAGGGGTTATTCCAAATATGAATAACAAACATGGTTTAGAAAATGAAATTATCGAGAAGCACTGTTCGTATTTTTCTGTTATTGTTTCAACGAAATTAAAAAATTTTCCACCGATTGAAATTGTATCGCTTTTAGATATCGATAGTTTTAGTAATATGAGAAATAGAAAATGTTTTTTTCATAATTTTCTGAGTGTATTTTTGAGTTTTCTGAGAATATTCACTGAGTAATTGAACAATAAGAATCCGTTTTTTTCGATATACATTTTATAGATATACATTATTTTCATCTGGTGTGTCAGTTATATAGGTAACCACCAATCTTAGCTGTTCTAGTATAATAGAGATCAATATAGAAAAAAATCAAAAAATGAAACTAATAATACACTAATAGAGGTATTTTGGTACGAAAGGGACAGGAGCTCAGTATGAGTTTCAGTTATAGAGGTTTCCCACTTATCAAGGTTTTACTGTACATCATTATCATTGAAATTATTGATATTATTTTACAATGTACCTGTTTGCTAACTTTACTGAATGAAGTTTATTATCAATAAATTTTCTTATTAGTTTCCTTGTCATTAAAATATAGGCAATATAATAAAACTATAAATAAGGCAATAAATAAGGCAATATAATTGTAATACTAAAACTTCGGACCAAATGTTGGACGCTTCGGACGAAAAAATGTGTAAATAACGGAATAAGAATGTCAATAAATTTATTTGAAACATTTCCTAGATGTTGAACGTGCATATTTCTTTCATTTTTCGCTTTTATTCCAAGTGAAAGATCATAATTCATCAGACAAAGTAAACCGAATCTAATGATGTAGGATACGAAGTATTTTTATATCAATCGATATATGGACTCCATCAATAAAGAAAGATATACTGCAGTAACAACAACATTTATTCATTAAATGCATCAACGTGAAAAACCAGCATGGAAATGCACATGGTCTGAATAAAATGACCGCAGTAACTTTCGGTGGTCCGCAACAGTTAGCAATCAGATAAAGAATACCCTAATCATAACTTTTAGAATCCAGTCTAGTGGAGCATCCAGCAACGGTAAGCAACAACTTCCGTGTAAATTCGAGGCTTTCCGCGAAGTGCGCAACCATATCCCCATGATACAACTCCGGCAAGATGTTCATTGATGGTCAAGGGACCACCAGAGTCACCTTGGCAGACGTCTTTGCCGCTATTTTCATATGCCGTACGCAAACAACGGCAAATTAAAAATTACAGATTACAGATTAAAAATTCTCTACTTACTACCGTGATAAAATGTACAGATAAGTAAAAAAGATTGACGATAAGATAATCAAACTTAAAAACGTTTCTGAACACGTACGAGACAAAATTTACTACGAATTCTTTATCGATGTGATGAGATGGAGAAAAAAATGTTTCCTAATATTCAGGAAGCGAAAAATTGAATGTAAATTTGAAATTCCAGAGAAAATTAAGGGATGAGAAAGTTTCTCAATGGTATATCAGCTTTAAAGCGCACATAAACCCTTGGAACAGAAAATTGTCCATAGGAAGAAAGGTTCACTCGGCGGTAAGAAAATTCGAGCGGAATTCCTGTGGAAAAAACTCTTCGACTTTTTATTTCGTTAGCGACGGATAAAAAATCAGTTCATTGAAATATATTTTATTCTGCTCGCACTTTTTATCGAAAAAATCATGGTAATATCAAAAATAAATATTCGAACGTGTGAATGCCTTACGGGATAAATATTTGTATTGCGATTAAAAAAATGGTATAATATTTAAAGCCTGTTATCTCTAAATGACGAGTACTTAGTTCCGCAATTTTGAATTATGTTTTATCGAAGGTATCCGCAAATGTATAATCAGCGTAGTGACGATTTAAAAAAAGAGATTAAGGAACGTAAACTGTCAGAGGGGACTTGAACTTTGTTCTGCATCCATCTCGATTTAATCACTGAGCATCCTTTCTTCTTGTCCTACATTCAATGTTTCTTATTGTTATCAATATTATTGTGCGCAAAACCTCCAAAAAGAGTTATTTCCAAACAATCGCCACGAAAATAAATTCCGGATTTCGAAAATACTGAACTATTCATAAAATTAACAAAGACCTCGATTTAGAAGAAAAAATCATCAAAAAGTCATTAAAATATTTCCACGTCTTCGTACACTTTGCATTAACCGATTTTTCCAAACGGTAAACAATCACGGAAATGTTTTTTGTTTATCACACGTGCCCGATGATTTTGAAATATACTGAGCAATTAAAAATGAGCAGGATAAATATTTCAATCTTGATCTGAATAAAATTGGGAAGTGGAATAGTTCTCGATGGGTTTTTCACGTTACGCAAGTGGTGGCATTAGTGAGCCATCGAGTCTTTTCGAATTTTCCCATTGTCTGTCGTTCCAGAGACGAAATGAAGATCGACTTTGTCCATCAGCTAGATAACTCCATTGTATGAAGTCATCCAAGTTTTTCTTTCAAAATCGTGACCAGAAACGAGAGTTACTCTCCCCAGATCACGATATATCTAGGAAGATAAATATTTCGCAACATCGATAAAATCATAATCGGAACATCATCCAGGCCAGTACATCTAGTATATAAAGTCGTCCAGATCCAAGATTCTTTACTTTCTTCTCTCGGTAGCTCGTACGTCGTCATAACATGTACCGGTTACTCGTTCTCGCGGTTCTAGCCGTTGTTGTATCCGGTGAGTAAACACACGAATCTTTTATACAACGCTTTACTGTAAAATGTCCAAGTAATATTCCGAAGTGTTTACAAAATCACATAAACCAGTTTGCCTTGATAGTAAGCAAATAAAACGATTGAACATAATTATTATTGACTCTCGAGAATATTTTGCTGGTTACGATATACATTTTTTAAGAGTAAATCTCTTGGATGATGTTGCATATGAAATTCTACTATAAATGTCAAGCATGGCTCTTTTCAAAGAATAACTTCAAAAACAGTAAACTATGATTTTTCGAATGATAAATTTTTGAAATGAAAATAGGTGGTTCAATAATAAGATCACCCTGGACACCGGAGGGTCGCATAATAGGAGGTGAGGATGTGGATATCGAAGATGTGCCTTATCAAGTGAGTCTTCGAGTATATGGATCTCATTCTTGCGGCGGCAGTGTTATCACGAAGGACTTTATCGTGACAGCTGGTCACTGTGCGGGTTATTCACCATCCTCATACAAAGTCTACGTTGGTTCGTCAAACCGAAACTCGAACGGAAGATTGCACAAAGTGACCAAAGTTGTCCGCCATCCTGGCTATGGCTTCAACTCTAGGGGAATCCCGCACAACGACATTGCCGTAATGCGGGTCGAGCCACCTTTCGAATTCGATGATAAGTGCCAGCCGATCGACCTGTACGACGATCAGAGGGCCATCGAAGAAGGAACCGAGACTGTTATCACTGGATGGGGAAGTACCGGCGCATCGGTCCTTCCGTCAACTCTGAAACTCGTCAGAGTACCATACGTTACGAAAGAATACTGCGATGAAGCTTATTACAAATTAGGAGGACTCCCCGAGAAACAGATCTGCGCCGGTTATCCCGAGGGTGGAAAAGACGCCTGCCAGGGTGACTCCGGTGGCCCGTTGGCTATCAAGGGACAACTTGCCGGAATCACTTCCTGGGGCAACGGCTGCGCTCTTCCCGAACAACCTGGAGTTTACACCGAGGTCGCCGCATACATAGATTGGATCAAAGAAAATACTAGCGCTTAATACTTTTATCAATATCATCCGATTGTACTAACTAATAAATCTTTGAATGTCATCAATGCAGTCTGTAAATATATTGAATGGAGTTCATTTGCGATTACTTCGAAAATACCCTGTGCTTTCAAAGTGATTAAATTACAAATATGAAAAATTGGAATCCAACTTTACTTGATTTCCTTTTTGCATGATGATTTGTAATTATATCATTATCATTGAAATTATTCATATTATTTTATAATGTACTTGTTTGCTAACTTTACTAAATGAAAAGTTTATTCTCAATCAATTTTCTTATGAGTTTCCTTGTCATTAAAATATAATATAATAGAACAATTGTAATACCAAAACTTCGGGCCAAATGGTGAAAGCTTCGGACGAAAATATTTGTAAATAACGGAATAAGAATGTCAATAAATTTATGTGAAACATTTACTACATGTTGAAAATGTATATTTCTTTCATTTCTCTCTTTTATCCCAAGCTATCTGTGAATGTTGCATCCCGAATGCAATAACTTGTCGTTCAAGTCACGTTAATGAAGCACACATACATATTTTTTAATGCCATGTGGCAAACAATACTCCGTGGCTTTCGTTCTATATTCCTGCGAGATTCCCCGTGAATCCTTACGTTGTGAATTTTCGGTTAATTGTCTTAGGATAAGCTAGTCAGTATTTTTTTAAGAAGTACGCGACCTGAAGAGGAGTTTCTAAAACCCTTTTTTCAGTAACAGGCCGTATCTGTGCCTCGTTTTTCCCTTTTTCATTGCACCCCCGCTGGGGGGCAATTGACCACGAAAGGACCGAGCGTTGTCTTCCACGGCGCGTCGGGTTTTTCCCTTAGTAATGAGAAAATTTTTATACTTTTTTGTAACGTAAGGGCGAAGAAAGAGCAGAGAGAGAGAAAGTGCGTCCGTGCACAATTTCGAGTCGTCGCCAAAATTGGAAAAGCGGGACTCGGGGAGTTAAGTTCGAGACTCAATAATGAGAACATATCAGCTCTTTCCGCTCAGAAGCATAGGCTTCGAAATGCTTATCACCTCGAAGAATAGTCTTCGTTTGTACTCAATATATTTCAAATTTTGTAATAATCATTGTTTAAATAGTTTAATTGAAGTTTTGTCATTTTGTCACATGAAACTCGGATTTCAATTATTTAAACAAAAATCCCAACGATTCACTCCTCCGTAAAAAAACGCTGAGAAGTAAGTTCATCAGACAAGGTGAACCGAATTTAATGATGTAGGATAAGAAGTATTTTTATATTAATTCATACATGGACTCTGTCAATAAAGGAAGATATACTGCAGTAACAACAACGTTTATTCATTAAATGCATCAACGTGAAAAAACGGTATGGAAATGTACATGGTCTGAATAAAATGACAACAGTAATTTTCGGTGGTCTGCAACAGTTAGCAATCAGATAAAGAATATCCTAATCATAATTTTTAGAATCCAGTGTAGTGGCGCATCCAGCGACGGTAAGCAGCAACTTCCGTGTAAACTCCAGGCTTTCCGCGAAGTGCGCAACCATATCCCCATGATACAACTCCGGCAAGACGTTGATTGATGGTCAAGGGACCACCAGAGTCACCTTGGCAGGCGTCTTTGCCGCCATTTTCATATGCCGCACAGATCTCATTCTCGGGGATTCCTCCCATGAATTGGTAGAGCTCATTACATCTTTCCTTGGACATTATGGGAACTTCGACTTCTTGCAGGACGTCAGTAGGTCTGGATTTTGTCGAGCCCCAGCCGGTGATCACGGCCATTGCACCAGCTCTCGCTTGTTCACCAGCCTCGTACATCGGAACGGCAGCATGGGATTCATCAAAATAAATTGGGTCTTGGAGCTCGATTAGTCCAATGTCGTTGACAAGAGTCTGGTGCTGAGTTACTCCGAATTGAGGGTGGAGGATGAATCTCTCGACTCTGTGAACGCTGCCTACGGCCGTAGCTAAGGTTTTGCCAGCAGATACGACGACGTTGCTTCTTGATGGTATCCACGATATGCAGTGACCTGCCGTCACTACCCATTTGCTCGATATGATACTACCACCGCATATGGGCTCACCGCCCAAGTAGTTCAGGCTCACTTGATAAGGATGCTCCTCAACAGTCGTGTCGGTTCCATTCACGATTCTACCAGGTGTAGGGCTCGCTATTAAATTATTCAAAAATTGTATGGACAATTAAATTTTGAAACGAAATTTAAAAAAAGATTCGTTGACTAAAATCCAATTGCAATTTATCTTTCAGAAACTGAATGCTCTTACCTGAGACTCCAGCTAAGAGAACGACAATTCCGAGGAACTTATACATTTTGAATTGTATTTCTGTCCTGGACTCACCCAAAGGAAACTGTGATTTGAAATCACAGTCCCCGTCTTATATACCAATTTTGAATATGGTTATCTTTGGTTTTTCCATACTGGCAGCTCTAAACACTTAAAATTCGCCTATCAAAACATAATATCGCATCTCGCGATCTTTTTATAAATTGCTAACTTACATCGATTACTGTAGCTCAATAAGCGTTTTTGATCGACTTCATTTTTTGCGAATTTAATCCACAAGATCAAAGATCAAATGTTTTATTTCGTTTAGGTCTTATCATTATTCAATTCAATTTTTACCAGTTCCTGAATACTACGCTTTCACTGTAAATTGAAAAATTGCGTATCGAGAACAATAATTCTTGTTTCAGGTTACTACAAATTGTCTGAAAATTAGCAAATACATCGTGTTACTTCAATTCTATTGATTTTTTTTTGAAATCGTGAAAATATGACCTGAGGTAATGTTATTCCTGACATCAAAAAATTGTCAAGAGATTAGTTATCAGCGTATCTGACGTGACTGATAAGACTAATCCAAGTCAACATTACGTTTATCGATGCCGTAAGTGAGGGTGACAGAATAATGTTTGTCCGGTAATAGCGTAACGAAAAGAGAAATGATATCAGAATCATAGATAGACGTGATGCTTCTGAGTATCTTTGAACCACGAATAAGTCCGAAACGACGTTCATGAATTTTTCGATACTGAGAATGCAATCGGTGGACGCACTTGTTGGCATAATGCCTGAGGTTAGCAAAAAAAATTTTTTTAATGGAATAAAAAAGATCGAATACAGAAAGACGAAAATAGCAGAGACCTTGCTCGAAGTTATCGATTGATAAAGCCTTTTCAATGGCCTCGAACATATTAACGTTCGTCATATTTGGACTGGAAATCGTCGAAGAGTCAGTAAGCTTGTGACGGAAACAGCGAACAAAAATGATCGAGCTGCTGACATTTATCGTCTTTCTTGGCTTAGGACGAGGTAATATTTTAAAAATAATTTAATTAACAATCTCCATCAATTGACTACATCAATAGAGTACATCAACGAAATGTGAACGCTATTTTCAGCTGAGGAGACAACCGAACAGTCAATTTTTCCGGAAGATCGAATAATCGGTGGAACAAGTGCATCAATCGAAAATTTCCCTTATCAAGTCAGCATAGCAATAAGGAAACAACACGTTTGTGGTGGCAGCATAATCGCAAAGGACTGGATCTTAACAGCAGCGCACTGCGCCCTCTTCCAGAAGTCTTCATACATGATTAGGGCCGGATCAACCGACACGCATTTTGGTGGAAGTTTGCACAGTATCTCGTTGATATTCCCACATGAGAATTATACGATCGATCCTTACGGAATTCCGGTGAACGACGTAGCTCTGTTTCGATTGAAGGAACCTTTCAGACTTGACAATACGAGGGCGATCGTAAAACTTTACGAGACAAATGGGACGACGAGAGACGGTGATTATTCCACGGTTACTGGATGGGGGACAACCTCAGTTTCGCCCGTCGTCAAACCTCGGAGACTTCAAATGGTCCGAGTTCCGATTATTTCGAATGAAGACTGCGCAAGGGATTACAAAAATTTCGCAACAATCGACGAAACTCAGATTTGCGCGGGTTATCAAGGTGGTGGGAAAGACGCGTGTCAGGGTGACTCCGGTGGTCCACTCGTCATTAATGACCGTCTGGCTGGAATCGTATCGTGGGGATACGGATGCGCGATTCCTGGGCACCCAGGAGTTTACACGAGAGTTTCTTACTATCGGGAGTGGATCGATAGAACGATGGAAATGAACCGAGCGTCATTCCCAACGACTCTTAAATCGAATTTTCTTTGGATGTTCATCGTAATTTTATATGTTCTGCGCTCTACCAGTGGCCAACTTTGAAATCATGGATTTTGAGGAGAAAGGGTTTACTGCTATCAACTTTATGTTCAACGCTTGGATGTTTTTGCAAAATTCTGATCACCATGCATATAAGGAATACGTATTCTGCGAATTGATGTTTTTTTCCTATCAGGACTCAAGATCGAAACGATTACTTGACCGTTATATCTTGCGTGCCTCAAACGTTCGAACGATAAACGTCATCGGTGTACTCCACACTCGAATTCTCTTTCACAAGAAAAGGAAAAACGTGTAATTTCCTAAACACTGTTAGCTTATCGTAAATTTTGTAAAAAAAAGTTCGCTCAAGAGTTTCTCTCAAGTGTAACTTCGCAAGAGACCGATCTAACGATACGTTAAATGCGATAAAAATTTCTCGGTCCTAAAAAAGACTCTCAGGACTTTGTTTTAATAATTTTTTAGTTTAAAAATAACTAGATAAATATTTTTATAACTGATTGATCTCGCATCGCAAATTAATTTCGTTCTCGATTTATTTTTTTTATTTTTAAATAAAATGTTTAAATTTGGTACAAAAACATGTAAGTCTAATTTTATATTCACACCTTCAAGTTCATCAATTTCCTTTACTTTTCATTAAAAAAAAGTAAAAAATGGAGCAATGTCTCGGTTAATCCTGAATCTGTCACGAAAGGTTGCAAATTTTTCGGGACGTGTTATTTTCTCCGTAGTTATGCTCTGGTATCCCTGTAGGAGGGAGATTCGCGAGTGGAAAAGATCCCTTCCAGAGTATTTCACTTGAACAGCTAGCGAATAATGTCGCGGTGATACACACTCTACGAAACTCTGACGCGCGTGTATCTGTGACATACTCAACGGCGAGAAGCTCGAATCGCGAAGCACGCGACCGTGATGGATGGAATGAAGTCGGAAGTGATACGTGACCTGTAAACGACTCGAGAAATTGTTATCGGGATGAAACACATTCACCAGGCACTAAATATACTCCAGTTATAATGCGATGGAAGTTTCGGAGGCTTAAAAATTTCAGAGATATGCGAGCATAATAAAAGACAGTGTAGAAGAACGAAATGATACAAGTAATTCGTCTTCGAAGTGAAAATGATTATCAATATCCTCAATATTCGAAGAAATATTGAATTTTTTTAAATAAATTGATTACTAATTGAAAATTTTATATTAACAGTGTACAAGAACTTTTCAGCAAATGCAGATGTCTGATTCTCGAGAGTTTTCCTTCCTACTATTTATACAGAAATAATAGAGAACTAAGAAGTGGGGAGACGAATCTGTATTCGAATCTGAAGTTGGAATCAGAGTTCTATTTCTCATTCGTTTTCAATAACAAGATCAGATTTTTTTTCGACGAATTACAATCAGATCTCTCTCATTTCAGATTGTACAACGAGCGATCAATAATTTTTATTGACATATGTCGCATTATCGCAAATCGAAAAAAATTGTGTGAACATCGCAATTTCGCGTAGATATACGTCGATCATATCTTTTCATCCTTTTTATCACGCATGATTTGGAAAAACCTGATGAATGTATCTGATCAAGAATTTTTATATCTGAAAATATCGTTAAGTCATGATAATTTCAACTTGCTCTTATATATTTGCAGATTGAGGAGCGGAGATCTCGTCGGTCCATCAGTTCAGCGACATTTCTTTTTTGCACATTCGTAAAAGAGAAGATACGAATTTTCGTATAAATAGCGGAACTGAATCGATAATGAAGCAGTCAGCGGGGTATCCAATTCCCAAGATGTTGAATTTGTTAGTGATCGCAGCAGTGGCGGCAGTCGGCTTTGGTAAGAATTTTTTGCATCAAAATTTCAAAAGTGCATCTGAAATTATTTTCAGATCATTTGAAATGTATTCTTCTGTGTAGATATAAATAGAAATCTAATGTTTCATGAAATTTAATGATTTCATTAAATATTCTAGCCGATCCGATCCCGGTCGAGTTGAGCAAGCTGAACCCGTACACTCCGAACGGTCGCGTCGTCGGTGGTCAGAGCGCGACGATCCAAGAAGTGCCGTACCAGGTATCCCTGCAGTATTATGGATTCGGTTTTTGCGGCGGTTCGATAATCGGTAGCGAATGGGTCGTAACTGCGGCGCACTGCGCGGTTTACTCCCCGTCCTCAGTGACGATCCGCGCGGGTACCCATTACATGACCTCCGGTGGAAGCCTCCACGCGGTCAAGAAGTTCATCAAGCACGAGAAGTACAAGACCAACATGTACGGCATTCCGATCAACGACGTCGCGCTTATCCAATTGGAGACCCCGCTGGAGCTTGATGACACCCGTCAACCGATCGAAATGTTCGAATTGGCCGAAGAAGCAGTGGCTGGAATCTCTTCGCTCATAACCGGCTGGGGTGCCGTTCGCGAAGGTGGCGGAGTTCAGGAAGTCTTGCAAAAGGTCAGCGTACCAGTCGTCTCGAAGACCGAATGCAGCAAAGCTTACTCATCCTTTGGCGGAGTTCCGGCTGGCCAGATTTGCGCGGCTTATCCTGAAGGTGGAAGGGACGCATGCCAAGGTGACTCTGGCGGTCCGATGACCATTGAAGGACGTCTCGCAGGAATTACCTCCTGGGGCAACGGATGCGCCAGACCTCGCTATCCAGGCGTTTACACCGAGATTGCCTCGTTCCGCGATTGGATCCACGATAAGACTGGAATATAAATTTCGTTTCCGCGAACCCCGCGATAGATCGTTACGTAAAATTCCGACCAAAAGAGATCAATGGGAACAGAAATTATGTCGAATATTCTCTGCATGAAAATTTATCTTTCATTTGTGAAATCAAACGTCAGTCGCTGAACATTGTCAGTCTGAAAAATAAAGCATTCTTTCCAAACTTTGATACATCGATTTCGAACTTTATTTCGGTGGATAAAGAACTCCGATAAGACGTCCACGAAAAATCAAGACCACTCGAGATCAATATAAGAATCGTGAAATGAAATATCTTTGTTGTACGTTTCTCTGGGTGAAAACTTATCTTTTATCCGCGATTGAAAGTTAGCGCTGGTAAACATTGTCAGTCTCGGAAATAAAGCGTATTTCACAAAGTTTAATGCGTCAATGTCCGTTTGTTACGCTTACGTCGATGCAAGGGGCAGATGCTAAAGCTGTTTGGGAACTTTCGCGACAAAAGCGTATCGAAGGAAACTTTCAGAAGCTGAATAGGCCAATAAACGAGAATCGGCCACAAGTCTCAAACTAGTTCCCAACCATTAGATGTATATTTCTCAAACTCGAAAGCAGATAACGATCCCACCAATCCTGAGACTGGAACACTATTTAAATAAAATTCGGGCACTGGTCACTAGAAATTTTTCTATAAATTCAACGTACCTTTTAACGAATTAATGCCTAAATGAGAATGTTACGATTTTTTGGATATTCGATTATCTTAAGATGTTTGTCTCGTTTATTCGTTTTCTTAGGAATTCGTTGAAATTTTGCACAAATGTTCTTTTATATGATCAGCAAACGGGTACCAAATTTTAAGAGGTTTCAC
>JAPYYX010003124.1:0-12246 GCA_030522605.1 Cremastinae sp. B BG-2022a
CTTCAACTTGCGAGGGATTATTCCTTATGATTTAAATAACAATGTCGCGAAGTTTGACGAAAATCTGCGG
The DNA here is from genome assembly GCA_030522605.1 of Cremastinae sp. B BG-2022a. Classification (NCBI taxonomy): domain Eukaryota; kingdom Metazoa; phylum Arthropoda; class Insecta; order Hymenoptera; family Ichneumonidae; species Cremastinae sp. B BG-2022a. The sequence continues at coordinate 71 of JAPYYX010003124.1, forward strand.
TTTTTTAATTTACTGATGGGCTACCTTAAGCTTGCATGAAACTCGTGAATTGTCTAAGCGCGAGACTCTGAAGCGTTTCGTATAAGACACAATTTATTTCCAGATTTTTTAGCAATTATTTAACAATACAGTTATTTTGAAAAATACATGAGATAGAATGAGACATATGTATTTATGTGAAGTGACAGATTGATGAATACAGTTAACCTCATTTTCGTTACGCATCGTGTATTTTTCGTAGCGATCGAGTTTAGATAGATAGATATATGTTTTTATTAATGCCCTAGCCAACTATGGGGCAAGAAGTAGAGACACAAATGTTACAATGATAACATATGGATGACAATTCGTATTTACAACAATGATTTTCGATCATATTTCTATCAAATAAGAACTCGAAAAGCTTTATCTTGAACGTCCTCGGACTTCGAATTGCGGCCATCTCATTAGGAAGTGTGTTCCAAAAGCGCATACCGGCGATTCACGTACAAGTCCGTTCTACATTAGGTACACAGGCAGATTTGCCGTTCCAGTACTGGGACGTGTGCATGCTCGAACATTTCGATGCTTACTTATGATAAATATTGGTCAAAAACAAAACATTTCCGAGGTTTTGAATCAAGAAGAGTCTAAGTAATTATTTAGTTATGATTTAAAAATTGTATTTTCTTGAAAATATTTTTTACATATTCGAATAAGGTCATGAGAACCCTATTTATTTCATATTTATTTTATTTTTATTTAAGAGTTCCACTATTAGGACATTTACCTTATGTTCCTTCGCTTCGCGAGTATGTGCAGCGATGAAAAGCTCGAAAGGAGATGCCCGCACCTCTGGTGTTAATTCTTCATTTTTCTCTTATCTCAATCCTCGGCGATATATCCCTTATACATATACAGCCATGCGTCAGGTAAATTTTTGCGGGTTTGGAGGAGCGAGCAGTCTCAGGCTCGATGTAATCGGAGCCGAAGAAGAAAATAATGGTGATACTCCGGGCAAGATGCGCGAGACCTCGTTTTTCGTGAGCAAAACCGCGATGAAGACCACACCGAAAGGGAAAAAATGGGGGAAGGGGGAACATGGAAAAAGTGAATGTATGCGAACGCATTGCATTGGGTTACATCAAACTCCTTTGCTGAAAAGCCGCGATGCACGCGATCCTCGCTCCAACCTCCAACGACCGCGAGCACTTTCTTAATTAAAGTACACAGCGCATAGTGACTGACTGGCAGCGGCGTGATTCAAGGAAAAAGGGAAACGAGAGGAGCGAGAATAAAAGTGCGAATTCACGGTGTACGTGCGTTCGACAGAGCTGCGTCCTCAATTTCACTCCTTCTTTCTCTTTCCCGCGATTGCAAACATTTTGCGAGAAATTCTGAACCGGCCCTTTTTAAAAACGAGCTTAAATTTCGACCGAAATATACATACGCGTTTACATAGACGGGAGAAGAAATGACTGATCACTCATTTTTTATATTACCAATGCCTAATTAAGGTGATGTTTAACCCCTACGAGTGCGAGAGGGACAGATACAAAACGGATTTGCTATTTTCTCAGCGATTTTTGGCATTTTTGAAAAAACAAGAGAATCTCATTATTCTTTGATGAACAGACTACAACGTGATTATTGTCATTTCACATTTAAAATGATTATTTTCAGAGAAAACAGCAAAGTTCGATTTTGCACGATATAGGACACTTGAAAAGTAGTTGATTCCTTAGGATTTTGTTGAAATTTTGCGTACCTGTACAAATTTTGAAAAGGTTTACCAAGTAAATATTGAGATATTTATTGTTAAGCATCGCAATTTTCAGTTCTCTCTCATAGGAGCACGTGTTAAATATTCCGATTTTCAATCCTAAACATCTTGACTTCTAGATGGTGAAACGTCTTGAAACTTTGCATGTCCCTTTTTAATACTTCGAAGAAGGTTCCTCTAGTTTTTTAAAAGAATTGTAAGATTCATTTTTTATACGTACGTAGCAACTCAAGGTCATGTTAGATGTCCTTGATTTTTGAGTATGTTGCTCTTGAACCAATTTGCAACAACTTTCCCTAATAAACATAAGCTCAAAAAACGCATGCTACAGAGATAAGCTGTGACAAAATTCATTGATTTGACTGCATCTATAGAACTACCTTAAAGGTAAAAACGGTGTGTTTTATTTTGAAGCTTGAGATAATCTGAAATTTGTATAGGGAAAAGAGTGAGGTTAAAAACAACATTTTGGAGTATTTTAATGGTACAGGTGGTTGCCGAAAAAATTAGAAAGTTGAGTGTTTGTTTGGAATCAAGGGGTTTCCCCGACAAAAATGGAAGTGTTTATGAGTAATCTTTTTCCTGGCATGGGAATATCCCAAGTATTGAAAACTGTAAAATCTCTGTCAAAATTACTTTTTAGCGTTAACAGATAATATTCAATATAAGCGCAAGATTTTTTTGCGGCATCACCGCACATTATTGTATTAGCGATTATGTAATTCATGAGTATGATTGAAAGTACAATTTTTTTAAATTTGTCGAATTTTCAAACGATGAGCGGAATCTATTGTACAATGCAACGTGACGAAAAAATAGGCAACACAATAACAGACCTTATTTTTCTATCTCGAATGAATAATAATTTGACTTATCGATCTCAATATCGTTCAACTCGTCGAGAAAAAATGACGACGGGCGCTGCTCAAATGATGGAAAAACTCTGGCAAGGTGGACATTTGAAATTTTTTGAAATCATCGAACTGCAATATAAAACTGAAGAAAATTGTTGCAATCGCATCACAGTGGAATGCTAGCGTCTGTTTACTTCGATCCAAGTGGTAATCCCGAGGCGTGAAGAGCTTTGTAAATACAACAAAAGTAGAAAAAAAGACGAAAGTTGTTCATTAGAATTTCTGAATAGTCGAGGAACGATGGGAAACAAGACGAGTCAAAATGATGAATTCTGATTCGATGCCAAGTCGACCTGCGATGCCAACTAATATCGTCCTTTTTTCACACTTAGACAAGAGTGAGCGTGGTCTCATCAGCTTTCGATGAGTCTTCCTCAGGTGCGCATTGCTCGCGAGAAAGTTTTTCCCGATCGACGTCTCTTGGCAACGCTTGACGCAAACAACGCGAACGGCGAGAGAGAGAGAGAGAGAGAAAAAAGAGTGAATTTGCGCGGTCGGGGGCCCCGTGAAACTCGATGAAGAAATGATTTTTGATTGAAAAGGTATATGAATATGCATCAGTAACAGGTTGGATAGGAAGCTCGCTTCTTCGGCACTCTCGTAGTATTTTCTCGGCGTAGACACGCTATACTTGGCTGCACATCGAACGCCACCGGGCCCCCTAGTCAGCGAGCCTGGCATACCGATTGACGTACCGTTATATCTTCTTTCTATCTACTTTTTTTCCTCAGAGTGTTTACGAGCTTCCAGCTTGCCTTGGAGATTGTTCGACGAAAAAAAGTGTGTACACGAGATGTTTAATTCAAATAAGCGAAGAAAAATGAGAGATGATAATGAATCGGATTTACTCGATCAAGGAAAAAGTTTCGATCAACATAAATCGACCAAACTTTTTGACCCTTCAAATTATTTTTCCTATGAGCGACGATATATGACGTTTCAATTTTAAAAATCACATCGAGTCGGAAAATTCGTTGGATTGCATTTTCTCCATCGTAATTCAAAATGGAGACCCTTAATGAAGTTTGCGAACGTGCCGTCGAGACTGATGGGGATCTGCAGAGCAGCAACCTTGCCTGACGTGGAAGACAATTCTCTGAGAAGATCGGCGAGAGGCTAAAAACCGGTAGAGGGGTAATGGTTGAAGTTTTACCGCGAGCCAGCTTGTCGATTATTAAATTCCTGCGGTGTTCTCCCGAGAGAACTGTATTTCGTATAAGACTTTCTAGCGTGTCTTATCCCGCTCGCGCGACAGTCTCTGGAGATTTAGCGCGCTCTGGCAAACAGTCTCCTCTTTCCCCCGCCGGAGCGCTCGTTTTTATCAACGCTGCATCGTATGCGTGCTTATACATTTCTCTCGCAGTATCTGGGTCTCTCCTAGCCGCCATTTTTTTTTACTCCTTTCCGAGCGAGCCTGAAAGTGAGCTATACTTTTTTTTTCCTCTTCGATTTCATTACCTGCACTCGCAACCCAATCAATTTTTCCTTCGTTTTTCGAGCGACAACGGAATGAAAGAAGGAACGGTGATTCATCGCTCGAATTGTGAAATCGATATCTCTCATCTCATCTCAACGAGAGCGCTGTTCGAATTACGTACGCGGCCCGCTTGAAGGGCCTCATCGCTCGGCAGTGAATCACAACAAGAGATCCTCATGTACCGGATTCTTGAACCCCAGATTTCAAATAAATTTGCAAATACAGTCTGACCTCTCAATAAGTCCTCCAAAGCCCCCCCAAGGGAAACAGTTTTTCCAAGAATTCGACTACCCCCACCAAGCGCGCGCTCATCGACTCACTCTCTGTCTTTCTTTTCGACATGCAATGCTCGCTACAGGTCCTCCCGTTCGAACGATTGTAACCCTATTTAGCTCGTCCAATCACATATCTGAATCGTTCAACATTTTTTATGAAAATCTATACACTTGCATGTTTCCTACACAGATATCTAAATTCTTTGCAATTTTTTGAAAGAATTCGTACTTTCGTTCTATTTTATTTTTATTTTTGTGTTTATTTGCGATTATTGGATAAAGTTTGAGTACAGTTCCCTCACCTCAGATTTGGTCGGGGGGTGCGAAGAAATGTTGAGGGAGAAGCCCCCCCCCCCCCCGCCCCTGTTGGCCATTATTAAAATAAGACAAAAAATGTTGAGCAAAATATGCATTTTTTTGTAAAAAGGTCTGCCAAAAATCCAATTTTCACTTTTTTTTCTTTCATCCAAGTCATAGTTTATGGTCTCAACTCAAACACGATTTTTTTTTTCACTATAGAAGATCCTGTCATGAGTTCTACTGACAACGGGACGCACCGAGGGGTCACTACAAATGACGTCACAATAGCGGAGTTTTGAATACTTTCCTTTGAAAATTAAAAAAATTCTTTTTCAAATGTATATCATTAATACAGTAAAAAGTTTGAATGAAATATATTTTTTTCATATAAAATAAAATTTTGCAAATAGACCTTTTCTTCCCGAAGAAACCCATGTAAGTCCTTAAACTGATGAGACGACCTATTGCAGAGTTCGTTTGCAGATAATTCGAACTCAGAGTTCGATTCGATCGGAATGGGAGAAGTGCTCGAGCGAAAAACCTGCGGAAGAACACCTATTGCGAGAGGACCGAAAGGGGTAAGACTGTACGTGAATTTTCGCCTGATGGAACGAGAAATTTTAGCATGTTTATGCTTGAATGATTCAGCCTTTATTGGCGACGCGGGGATAAAAGAACAAAAAGGTCTATCTATAGAGATTGGCAAAGTCGAGGGCTCGCCTTAATATTCGCAATCGATATTAATCGAAATTTATGAGCGAATCTGAATTGGTATCAGCAGTTCTTAGCGTAGGAGACGGGACACCGGTGGCAATCGCGGTTTGCCAAATAACGAGATATCGAAAGATTCAACACAATTATATATTCAAAGGTGTCTCCGATTATTCTACGTAGATACAATTGTTTCCTTATTTACATCGCACATTACTTCTTGACGTTATTGATACCAATATATTTCGCGACTACGGTTTGATATATGTACGTGCTTTTATCATTTGCATTAGCATATTCAGCAAATTTCATATCGAACCTGATCATTTTGTGGCACTCTGCAAACATTGACAAATATCTCGCAAATTAAATGTAGTACACAGTATCCGATATACAATCTCGGTAGAAAAAAAAGATTCTATACATATTTCCACCTAGTCCGCGATTCTTAAGTTTGTTCATGCGAATCGAAAATGATTGAACAACGATTTCTGGGCAAACTTGGACAGACGGCATGGAATGTGTCTTGATATGAAGTTGATCATTTTTTATTTCTCGGACGCCGTTCGAAAAGGAAAATGATCCAGTCAGCGATAATTCGAAATTTAATGGAAAAATAAAATCGATCTTGATAAAAATGTTCTTGACGTTAAGTATTATGGGTCCGAACGATGTGAACGTGTTTGCAACCTTTGATAAATAAAAAACTTCGATTCGTATATTCCTGACAATTTTATCGGAAATCCGCAAGTGTCACTAAGGTCGATGTACCGGTAACTTTGCAACCAGTAAATACCTTGGCGTATTTCATAACGCCGGGGGCGAACGGCAAACGTTCAGATTGGTCGCACGGCGTATTGAAACGCGAAATACGCGGATTTCGTGAGGACCAACTGTGCGAAAATCGAATAATAACGGAAAGTGGATTCTGATGAAGAAAATTACTAGTGTGGATAATTCTGTCTCAACTAGAACGTCAAATTAATAAATTACTTTATTTAAGATGATTACATTGACCTTAAATGAGAACACGGTATGGAAAATTTCTTTGCTCTCTTATTGTGCAATGCATGCAAATGATGAGCCTCATTCATTTTAGTCTATTAAAATCTTTCAACGTAAATTCCTTTATTAAATTAAATTTCATTTCATAAAACCACTAATTTAATATCGACAATAGATTGGATGAAAATATAATTTCCAACGTACATTAATAAACCATTTTGATATAATTCAAAGTAGCACCGGAAGCTATGGACTGTAAAATGAGGAGAAAAAATAAATATTGAATTTACGATTAGAGGAAAGCCTCTGGGGATTTTCCTTCATTTTCCCGTCAGTGAAGACGTAATCTCAGACAATACGTGTATCAGCGAATCTTCCAGCTCGCGTGTGGGAGTAAATCTGCTATCACCAACGTGTCTTTTTTATCTTCGAGCGAACGAGGAAAAAATATTGAGACGATATTAAAGAGAAAATACATTTTCATCGCTGCAAATAGATACGGTTAGTAACAATTTACCTATTATCGATTTTCTATCCACTGTGAAAGTGATTTTCTGATGTAATGAAGGGAAGCATTCGTTTTTATTTCTTCTTTCAACACCTGCTTCGTTTCTATTTTAAAATACAATATAGATTATTCTCGAAATTTGCTCTTTTATACGACACAGCTTATGCGGCATTTCTTCGTGACACGTGTGGACTAATTGATAGAAAATGACGAAGGTTTTTCTAATTGCTACCTGCTATCTTAGCCCCGGCATCAATTTTTTTTCAGCTCTTCAATTGTTGGTTACAGAGAATGTCTACGGAGAAAATAATATATTTACCAAAAATATAATTATATAAAACATGGGTTATAACAAAATATAATTATATTATGTGACGAACATTACATCTATATCTGCTTCATGCAAATACCACACTCAAGGAAAAATTTTGGAGAACAAATCTCATAAAAATAAAAATTAGCAAAATGTCCCTTAAAAAAAGTTTTTTGCCAATCCATTATACTTTGTAAAAGATGAAAATTATCATAAGCGTCCCATCCAACCGAAAGCTACTATTGATCTAGTTAACTAGTAATCTCATTAAAATTATTGATTACATGATAATGATCTAGTGTTGAGTATAGCTGTGAACATCACAGAAAATCTTTTTTTGGTCTATTGGAGATCGCTGACAACGCAACAGCAATTTAATTCATTTTTAATATTAAATCAAATTTAATTTAATTGAAGCAATTTAATATTATTATCGTTGGTGATAAAATACTATTGGAACTTCTTAAGAATGTATAGGCCGTACAGTTTATAAAAAAAGTTACCTTTTCGGAATGAATTGTTCAAATTTAACCTTTGTTTGTTTGTTAGAAAGTTGAAATTTGCTAACGTTTTATTAACAATTTTCATATTATTTATTGTTTAAACAATTAAAAACCAAAAGTTTCAGACAAACTTGTTTAAACTCGATTTTTAACATTGTTTGTATGTGCCAATTGTTGAAAAAAAAATATGAACAAAAACGTATGTTATGAATATAAATCTTAAAAGCCAATTTGTGAATTTTTCATTAGAGACAACGTGAAATTGGAACTACCTGAGAATTAAATATCTTTTGAACCATTCAATCGATCAATTTCAAATTTGGAAGAGAATTTTTAAACATTTTCACATAATCTGCCAAAATTTCAGCAATTTTTTGAAATTCTTTTATACATCCTTTGCACATGTATTATTTTATTTAAAAAATACTGATATCAAAATAAATGAATCAGTTATCAAAAAAATCCGTTGAAAACATTTTTTGTCCCCAAATTGACCGTAACACTTTGACTACTCCTATTTTTAGACTTTATAGCCACGGTGACTCAAGATTTTTCCTCTGCTATATTCTGGCCTTTCTCTTTCTTTTGTCTTGACTCTTGAAAAAGTTGCTTCTAACAATTAAAACATTCGATAATATTCGAGATTGAAAAAGACGTCCTTCGAGTACTTTTCAAATTTTGTAAAAAAATCCTCGCTTCCGCATTACTTATATTTTCCGTTTTCAATCAAAATTCTAGAATAAATGTATCTTTGAAAAAAAGGACATTGCGATTACATAAGAGTCCAGAGCGGATGCTGTAGCGTGCGCTGTTTAACAATTTTCCGCGCAGCTCACGGGCGTTTGCGAGAAGTTGTGGGAAAACTAGCGCTGAGACGGGAGAGGAAAGCTTTGAAGCGTTATTTCACGGTTCGTGAGTTGCCAGGCGGCTCGCCGCAAACTTTTATTCTATGTATTTATCGAGAGACAAGAGAGACTCGAGTTTGTCCAGTTCTGCGAGACACCAGTGGACAGATACATAGCGTGTCTCCACTTTTATTTCCTCTTTATATTCCACACCTGTGACACCTAGATAGCCACGACCCGAGAGATAAGGCCTCTCGTCCTGTCGAGATTATATTTTCTCCGCTCGTTCCGCTCTTTTTTTTCCTTTCTTCTTTCCCCTTTTATCAAGGGGACTCGATTCGAAGCGGTAAAAGCGATGCCCATTAACCGATTATAACTGCCTGAAAAGAGTAAGGAGCAAAATTTACTTCCTTCATTGTCGCATAACCTGAGCAAACTCGTAATTACCGTGTTATTCACAAAATTTCTCTTCCTCTGTCTCTCTCCCGTACGTATTTACAGCTGTAAACTGGATTCATGATAATGAATTGAAAAAAGTGAAAACAGACTTGAAAAATACGGGCATATCACACAATATGCTGATTAAGCAACCTGCGATCATTCTATTATCTCCCGCGTCACGTACGCGCTGTTCGAGAATGAAAAAAGAAAAAAAATTTACTCGAATCATCCCTAGAAGGAGATGGTGCCCGCATAAGGCCCAACTGTTTTGTTTAATTTCGTGTTACCATTAACAACGCATTATCTATGCATGCGTGCCCACCGCGAGTGTTTTTTCAAGTCGGACATCCGGACAAGTACGTATGTACATACATGACCATTTCTTCTGTAATATACGTGATGATTTCGGTAGAGAATGACAAAAAAAATTATACGCTACGTGCTCGTTATAATCGCTTTTTTGATCACGGACACCGAATCGCTTATTAATTTTTTTTTTCATCAATAAAATAGGAAATTAAATTCATGACATGCTTTTAATGTCATAAAATTTATTCATGTGGTCAATAAAAACAATTAAGTAATGCATATTTATAACTTTCGAATTTGATTTTATCTCAATCAAAAGTGCGCTCGCTATATTTGCGAGGAAAAGATTTGCATCCAGAAAGCGTGTGAAAAAAATGAAAGCTGAAAAGAACCGAAACCGTATTCCTCGTTTTTCTTCGTTCCCCGCTCGATATCGCGCTCGGAATTTCCTGGGGAGAGTGTGGGGTTGAAATCAAAATTCAAAACGACGAAGTCGACGACGACGACGACGACGACTGATGAGATACTATCTCTCGGCTCATTGCTCCTACCGTTTTCTGTCCGAGGGACATTCTCCGGCAAGTAAATGCTTTCACCGTTTATCCAGGTCATTATAGTGTGTATGGAAGGCGCGGTTGAGCCGCGGGCGACCCGATAATAAATATCGATGGATCGACCGATCGGTGATATTTGTAACAGTCACTCCCTACTCCGAGCTTTTACCCCCCATTTTCCGTGTCACCAAAAAGACCAGAAGCCCTTTTCAGCCAGTGCATGTTATCAGGTTGAAAAAACCATTGTCTCGAAACACCACAACATTCGTTCTCTCATTTTCTTCCGTTGACACTTTTATTTTCATCTTCTAGCTCATTCAATTTTCATCATTTAATCCGTTACTTTCTCAATTTACAAAAAACACTTTTTTTCGCTTCCAACAATTAAATTAATAACCTTGACAATCTCTTCAACAATCTTGTTTAATTTTACACTTTTTTTTCTTCATTAAATTTCAATTTTTACGGAAATTAGTCTCTGCTCGTTTTTCTTTTCATTTGTTAAATCTACTACATCGTCATTTTCTCATGAAATAAAAATTTAATGCACATACAATCGAGAGCAAAAATGATATGCGAAACAACAGACAGACATTCGCTCGTTGACTATTAACTCTGCATGCTCAATCTAATGATGATGTTATCACATATTGTTGTCATCACTGTACTGCTATTACTTCGATTGTTATTATTATGAGAGTTTACAAAAAGCACATTAGTCTCTGCGTGGACGGTTTAACAAGCTGGATTTCGAGACAGTAGTCACAGTAACTGGAGATGACCCGATGCGACTCGACGTAAAAAAGATACTTCTGATGCAGTAGCGAAATAGTTCATCATTAACAGAAAAATAGGTCACATTCCACTCTGACGTTAAACATAGATCATGAAGCCGACAGTTGGATTAAATGTAATCTGCAAAGTAAATCAAATGCTCGACCCGTCACGAAAAAATACAAAAGCAAAACATCGTGTGTATTTAAAAACCTGAAGAGAAAATTGAGTTTGCCATACTAATTAAAATTGATTGAAAGTAATATAACTTAATAATGAAAGAAAATCTTGGATGCAAATCTTTGAAAATCCATGCAAGCATAAGAATTGCCAGAATCATTTTTTTTAATAATTTGGATGTAAAAAACTTAAGGACAAAACGGGAGGTACTGACCGAAAAGTTTATCAAGGCTGTCCAACGAGAATAGAAAATATTCTCATTTTTGACAAAATCTCAACGCTCTATCGAGTTTCGATGAGAAATAAAAAGAGAGAGAATAAATGAACCAATGTATTTATTATGCATGGGACGAAGGAAATTCCGTAGGGAAATTTTTGAACATAATACGACGACTCGATAATATTAGTGCAACAATAAATTAAATAATTAATGTCTATAAAATTATAATCATGAATATGAAGAAAGACAGAGTGGGAGAGAGATGGTGAGATCAAGAGGCTTTGGTCTTACCGTACAGTACGGAATGGTATTTTTTGCACACTGTAACGCTTTAGTGTTCATGCATAGACAGGGAGAGAGAGAGAGAGAGCCGCCTTCACGCAGTGGCATTTAGGAAATGCAAATTCTTAACAGCGCCGAGGCTTGACATTTCGAGACGAACGGGTTACGCCAACTGGATAAGAGCGAGTGAGAAGAACAAACCGGCCGCCGGTCCGTCTCTGAACCTCCGACGTCTTTGCTTGCCGCGTTTGCGGTTCATAACAGCGGTCCTTACACCGAAGAAAATTGAAAAGAAATCACTCGTCACTTGACGTTATTATTGGCTGTGGTAGCGTATCACTTTCGTGAAATAAAGTTGCCGCGCTAGTAGGTGAGACCAACCTTTTTTCAAAACATATCTATGAGGCATTCCACCCCATTTCGGACACCATCTAGCTTTTGCATCTCCGATTTTCTCCATAATTTGTTGTATTTTAATATCTATTGAAAGAAGCTTCCATGCCAATTTTTAACTTTTTTCGTCCAGCCACTTCTGAGATATGGATTTAAAAAAAAAACGGTACTTTTTTTGAATGTTCATAACTTCACGACAAATGATCCGATCAGGATCTTTTTTTTGAAAATGTTTGTAATGAGACACACTTTTAGAAAAAAAATGTTAAAAAATTATAAAAACCGTATTACTAAGAGATATTTCAGTTCTCAATATAAAATGTTGATTTCTGAAAATCACGTAGCCATCGATTTTCTTCAAATTTTTCCCAAAAATACTGTCACTTATTATGCAACTTTTAAGCCCGGTA
>JAPYYX010003125.1:0-12245 GCA_030522605.1 Cremastinae sp. B BG-2022a
TGAAATTTGGTATACATGTTTATTTAAGTATTATCTAGGCCTATGCAAAATTAAAAAAAAAATCTGTCTCAAAAAATTTCACGCGACTCCCACCTTAAACGAAAGGATTGCATCGTGTAATCGTTGAAATTGGGAGTTCGTTGTATCTATACAGTGGTTGAAAGAAAAAAATAGAATGTGTAAAATCGCTAGAAGGAAGGAAAGCGAGAGGCTGCATACGAGGGTGAGAGAAGAGAGTGTAGGGATAGGCGACGAGAGGGGAGGTTGGTCGAGGGTTGGCGAGGAGCAGTCGCGAAGAAGGGGGGGGGGGAGAGAGGGTGCACGGTAGTGAACGAGGGGTGGCAAGAAAAAGGGGGTAAGTTGGGGGGTGCGGGGGAATATGTGGATTGAACGTGAGAGAAGTTCTAGTATCTCCGCGGACGCGAGCGAGGTCGGTGGGGAAGCTTGAAGCTCGTCGAGCTTGCGCGTCCTCTCGACCGACGAGCCAGCAGACTGATTCAGCGAGGAATGACAGAAAAGTTCTAATGTTCGCACACGTGTCACTGATTACGCACATTCGTTTTAACGGGAAGTCGCGGAGACTGGCTAATAAACCGAACGTCGTCGTTATGTGCTGGGGAAAGGATAGAAAAAAAACGGATTCAATTCGTGACAGGGCGGCACGTGCACCTTTTTAATCAGAGCGCTCTCAATCAGATCCTGTGAACCCGGTTGTCTATTTTTATCGCTCTTCATTCCTTTATTATCTTTTTTTTTTTATAAAATCTTGGCTACCTCCGTTGCTATTTCGAATCGATTTTTCATTCAACGCGCCTCTCACTTCGATGAATATTAAAATCAGGTTGACGGCGTCTATTGGATCGCGTGAGAAATACTCAAGTTATGGATCGAGTGTCATCGGATAGCCTTCTTTTCTCACCTTTTCAGTGAATTGTGCGTGCTTCGTTCTCAGTTGTTTTGCGAGATGAGATTGTTTTATTGAAATAAAAGTGATGATTGAAGGGCTCAGAAGAAAATACGAATATCAAGTGTACTCGTGAAGGAGTCGTGATTGTGCTTTGAATCTTGCAAATTATTGAACTTGGACGCGGTGAGTATTCGAGCGAGACCAACGCGCCATCTGTCAAATCCGATTCAATTCGAAAGTCGTTTTCTTTCATTAACCGTTTAGTTTTATTTTAATCAAGTTGAGATCCTCTTCGTGACGGATCGTGCTATGCTGATAAGTCAATTTAAAACTCATATACAAGATGACGAAGCGGAATAAGAAAAAGAGAATAAAATAGGCGAAGAGAGATTGAGGAGAGAGGCGATGCTAATGATGCTATTAGGCTGATACGAATTTCATTATTGGTACATCAAAGACGTGACGTGTTATTCGAGAAAGTAGTATTTTATAAATGCACTGAGAGAGGGAGTTTCATGATAAAGCTCGGGAAGCTCTTTTAAGCGGACTGCAGACTGCTCGTCCACTTACCAGAGGAAGAAAAAGAAAGAGAGATAGAACCTATTTCGAACTCGATTTCATTCCTCTCGGATGAATATTTTTCCCTCTTTTTATTAATTTTTATCCTCTCTTGCGTCTCCCGCACTTTCTCTTTTCTCTCTCTCTCTCTCTCTACTTCCTTTTATCGCCAAACGACAATCCCCCATTACAATTCGGATAAAAAGTTCTGCCTCGTTACTCGGATTTTGCTCCAATTATCGACATCCATCCCAGGCAACATTTTAACTGCGATTACTTCTACTTCTCTAATTATTTCCGTGAAAATCTTAATTCCGCCTCGCTACGCTTTTTTAATTTACTCTTATAAAAAGTGCTCTTTCCATCACCGCGAACGAAATATTATTACTTTCTTTTTCGTTTACTTGCTACATGGTTTACCCTACATATTTCTATCCAGTTGCATATATATTCTGTCGCGTTTAATTCAGATGGAAAAATTATTCACAACTTTTTATCGCTTGAGAAATGCATTTTTAAACCTCCGCGTTCGTGAAAGAATGTCGAACAAATTTAACAAATGTGAACTGAAATAAACGATTTGCAGAAAATTTGAGCGTCATTGGTATCGTGACGGACATTGACGTTGCGACTGTCCGTCGTGTTCGTTTGATAGAAAAGAGAAACTGAAACGAGGATCAAAGTCTACTATATAGCGAGCGAAACTGTGAAATATCCAACCGAAAACGTTTTAGTTTCCGTTTGATCATGAAAGTAATTTTATACGATTATTGTTTTCAAAAGGCATCGTTGAGTGTTTAATTCACGAAATTCTAAACGAAAGCTGTTAATAAATCGCCTCGTTGATTTTTAATGGTTTTTCACGCAAGAAATACCGTGGCATTTGCAAATACGATTACTGAATCGGTCTACTTCAATTTGGCATTATGATCGTTTCCAAAGTGGCGTGATTGAGAAATTTAATACACTCGTTTGATATTTTATGTGACTGAGAATGAAAAGAGATTGTTTAAATCATTCTCAATGAAATTGCCGATGATTCTTGATCGTATTACCATATGAATGGTGTAATAATTATATAAAAATTTATTTGAATCTTCAACTTGTATATTGTACTGTGAGCTTCAAGATTCTAGGAAACGAGAATTTACAATACCCCATAGCTTTTTTAACCGCTTACATCTTGAATTTCCAAAAAAGAATTTCTTTCTGAAACAACGTGATTGAAAAATGTGCCAGACTGACTTGATTTTTGTTGGAACTAAATTGGAAATGAAATGGTTGAATTCTCAACGATGAAATTGGAAAGGATTCTTAATTGCAACTTTAGCATATGTACTGAGCTATTGTTACTATAGCTGTTACTAGCATATATATGTACTATTACTTTAGAAATCGTGAATATAAAGATTTATAAACGAGAATTTATCAATTTTTTCAACTCATGTAGAACAACATACTTAGTGTACCAATTCCAAATAATTCAATCATTATTCAAAATATGACGAAATCTTTAAAATTTTTGAATTAAAAAAAATTGGAGCCTTTGATGTCTTTACGCAGGGTTCAAAAGTTGTTTAGACGTACTTTTAAAGCCCGATGATCTTTGAGATACGTACACTCTTACGTACACATATAATGGTGTACCACCCTACACACCACACAGTACATGGAATCACCGCCAAGTAGAGTGTGAACTTAAAACTGGGCGATTAAATTAAATGAGAGTCTGTGATACTTGATACTCTTGCCGCTGTCCAGACCCAAACCTCTCTCATTCACCAAGTGCATAGATGCACATTCCACCTTTCTTTTGTACAGCATACTAAGATAGGTTCAACGAGCCCATTATTGAAACGAGCTTATTCACACTAGGACAGTTCGAAGGACGACCGTTGAATAAGATTGCAGAAGCGAAATTGAGAATCAAAAATGATAACAGATCAATTAAATTATTTTCATTATTCATTCGAGCTGAACGAATTGATATACGTTGAGAATGCCTATTATAAAATTGACCGCAAACGAAAATAAAATATTTTGTTGTTATGAATGAATACTATGACAATGTCTTAACGTATCGTTAAATCTTAATAAAATACCACGGAGTTCGAAAAGTTAATTATCTCGACATAAACATAATTAATCGTTATGATTACCAATGCCGTTCAGCGATAAGTATTTAGCGGGAAGTACAAATTTTAGCTAAATATGATGAGCATCACGATTTACGATTAACGCTTTTATGATATTATGTTGTAGTACGTGTCTCAGGAGTGCCACTTTTTATGAGATGATATATCCTCAGTAAAGTTTTAAGGAAGAATTTATTGGCCATTAAAAACGGAAATGTTGCTGTGAAGACAGCGGAGTAATATTTTCGAAACTTTTGGGAAGTGTCGTGATATATATCATCCTGGAACAATAATAATTTTTAATTTACAAGGGGAAGATGCTCGGTGATAATGACAATTGATCTGGTTCTATTACTTTAGGTAGAACACTCATCAAAGACAAATTTAAATAACTCCATGGCTCATTCCCTTCTATCAGCCATCAAGTTCAAGTTAAAAGTTGTTGGAAGGGTTGAAGTTATTTTTATTGCCCAAATGCAATTATACGCTGGCGTAAGAGTAGCTCATGATTAGAATAAGTTATTTTTGTGTCTTGAGGGTGCACGGTCGAGGTTGGAAAATGAAACCAAACTTTTGCGATTCATCACATCCTGGGTGGAAAGTTAGTTCAACATTCTTATCTTGCATCAAGTCATGATCGTGTAATGGGCATTATGCTTCAATTGCACAGACCTGATATGGCACATATTGATTTTAGCTTGATGTAATGAAGCATGATCCGTATCTGACCATGCAGCCTTACCGATTTCACTTAATAGCTGAAGAGATATCCCCATTAGGGCCATGATGTGATCTGCCACAATGTGTCATTAATCATGTAAGCTGACACATTTTTATCGTAACACGGCTTATATCAATAAAGAAGTGATTGATAATATAATTATTATTACTACCCCTGAAATGATTTCCAACGCTGACGACGATTCCAATCGTGAATCAGCAGTCGTGAAGGTTGGTCCAACGTTGGTCAACGCTGACCCAACCGTTTGTTGCCTTATGGGTTATTCCCAATCATTAGGCGGCAACCTATCATAATATAGATCCAAATACAGCAAAGCTTAACAGATTTGATGCTTAATTCAGATTTAATGATTAAATAAAATGTGGCTTCTATGTTAGACTTGTTTAGTGACTGTCAGCGGGCTCAAGATATAAATTGGAATGGAGCTTGTACAGTAATGGTGGTAGTAATTCTTAAGCCGTCGTCTCCAGCTGAGATATGTATTTGAATTTCGTGAAATTTTTCATTGCATAGAATCTCATATCGCAAAAAAATAATATTATATCATTGTCTGACGAGTGTTGAATATAAGAATAGAACGGGATTCACGTTGACTCGAAACCCGGGAAATCCTTATAATCTTTGAACTCTCAACAGAAGGGAAGAACAGTTTCAGAAGGGTGGGGCGAAACGAGAACAAGCGGGTGGTTGAAATTCGCTAAAAACTTTGCTCTCATCTCGTGAGGAGACTCGAGAAGAACTTTCGCATCCAAGTTATAACCAATCGGAGACGAACTTCTTAAAGACGAACAAATGGAAGCATATATAAGCCAATTTATTTTTCAACAACTTTTTTGGACAAAAGTATAGACGTTTAAGCAAAAATTATTAAAATACCTAAAATGTTTATTTTTTCGAAAAGGAAAATAAAACTCGATGTTATACTTTGGTCTTTTAATCATTATCCTTATTTTGTAAAAAAAGTGTTCCCTTCGAGTTTAAATCTGTTATCGTGCAAAAAAGGTTTGACTGTACAAACAAAATTTTTCAGAATTCTCGATTCCTTTTCATCACATTCTCTTCGAATTTCACGTTGCAAACTTGTGTTTGTGAGACGAAACTTTTCTTCTGAATCCTATAATACAATATTTGGCTTATGTATTATTCGACGAAATCTGAAAAACATCATCGAGAAAAAAGGACCTTTACATCCAAAGTGTACTATTTTTCTTAGTTTCTTTTTTAGTTAAAGCTCGATTGAGGGGTACTGCCATGCGGTGGAGACTGGGAACAATTCAAGAAGTATTGATTTTTCAAAACTTGGAACGTCATTAAAGGAAAATGTCATCCCTTACTCGCGTCGGAGGTTAAATTGTGATGACATCAACAAAAAGTTTGAAATATTTTTCAAAAATTCCAATCTGAGAATTACAAATTCGATGAATCTCTTCAGGAATTTAAAAAAGGGATAGACCTTCGACAAAAATAATTCTACAACCATTTTTTAAAAACATTGAACGAAAATGTAGTAGAAGTCACATTGGTTGAACAATGGTAACCAATAATTTGAAAAATGAAACAATATATTCAACGTTCAGTTTTTATTTGTATTATTGTTATTTTTATTATATATCTAAACACTATAAACTGCAAATGAATTAAAATAAAATTAATTCTTAAGTAAAAAATCGTGTATAAATAGCGTATTTTCTTCGCATTCAAATTTTTTAATACATAAAGATCGAATCATCGTTGTTCTCAGAATTAAATGAGAGATGCAAATCGATTCTGTTCAGAACGACGATTGATGTGCATATGTAAAAAAGTGTCAAGTACATATCTGAAGAGTAAATAAAGATAAAATTAGGATAATTCGATGGGAAACGTGAAATTGGGCAAGGCTTTCTCGCAATGCGAAACAATCAGAGGAAAAACGGATATATTTGAGTGGAGATAATAATTGTTTGTTGCTTCCTCAACGGTATACATGTAGCGATGAAGTGAATGATGAGAACGAGGAAATAATTGATATTCCATATCGGATGGATTGGTAAAGCACGCTTGTCGAGTACGAATCGCGAATGTTCAATTCAAATGTCATGAGGCGGGGAAGGAAGACTGGTGCGAAGAATCGCGGGAAATGAAAAAGGGAAAAATGCCATAACCCTGTTGAACGATTGCCCGTAAACAATACCTGTAAATGATGCTTCGGTACAGAAATTATTTCGTTCATGCACGTGTAGTTCTGATGGGCGTAAAGTAACTCTCAATAAATTGATCCCAACGACATTTTTATCCTCGACATGATATACTCTCGAAATTTTATAATATTTCCGTACATAATACTTCTACTGAATATTACATTTTTTACGATTTCACGTTCAATCCCGCGTTAATATTTTAGTTTTCCATTCAGATGTATCACTTCGGTACAGTGCGGATTACATCGATCGGTAATTGACATTTTGCCATTCCCATTACTTTCGACTGGTTGGATTTATTGTAAATTTTTAAATACGGAATTTTAATCTGTGTATAATTGGGACGAATTTTATCTCGATGTACAAATTTGAATTGGAAATGTAGATTTCATCTCCACTAATATTGGAACAAAAAAATTTTAAGAATCTTCGACTCTGCGAAGTTTGTATTTTAATTGAACTCGGATATGGATGTATTCGAATTTCATGCATGGAAGTTTCGTCCAATCGGAAACAACAATGGTCTTTTTTGTTTTATGAGTAATTTGAACAATTCATTGCCGGGATGTCGAATTTTGTGTATTTCCGAACCCCAGCGATATTGATCCAAGCTTGTTAAATTTTCGCGTTTTTCATTTTTATCCTCAAGCTTGAAGTATTTTGAAGGATTTTTTTTCTTATATTTACTTACATTTTACCAAATCATTTAGTTGAAAGGGAATAGGTAGATATGAAATTAGATTTTGACTTACCTAAAGCCGTATAACGGGTATGTCATTGACTAGCCGTAGAACGAGATCTCATGCGAATATGCGCTGTCCCTTGCTCGATGATTATAATCGTAGCGCAAGGGAGAAGCCTTCCGTGCTTGTGGTTTCCCGATGCTACTAAGCCCTGCTTCCTCTATCTGAACCAACACAATAAGATATGAAATGTTTCACTCTCTTCTTTTTATCATTTTTTTGTACATACATATTTCTTTTTTGCTGTCCGAGTTTCTTATTATGAAATAAAATATTTCGGGAAAGCGATATTTTTTTCTCAACAAGACACAAAATTTCCTCGCGAGACGATCGACAGAAGGATTTGATCGAATATGTTATCCACTTTTTAACGCTTTTAGGTACTTAACAGCTGAAAAACTAAAGGTGGGTATTAAAAGGTCAAATTATGAAAAATCCGTTTTTCGCATCAAAATGTAAGCAAACAACGTCACATAACGACCAACACCTCAATCAAGATTCAAAAATGATCTGTAAAGAAAAAATGGAAAATATATTATTTCTCGACTTTATTGATACATACAAATTAAAATTTTTTTTGATGTTTCCTTTATGCACCAACGATATACGGCCCTATACACGATGAACCCAAGATCCAATCAAAAACATCGATAAAATAACGATACGGCACAGCTGTAACATCGTGAAAAAAGAGTAGATGGGAGGTGACAAAATGGATGTACATGCTGTGGAGCGAGTTTCCGATGAGATGTAACAGCAGCGGATGTTGAGTTGAGGAGGTTGACGTTTCAGGGAGAGGGTAGTTGGAGCGTTAGGGATGGAGGTTTGGGTAGGATTTGAACGGAGAAGAGGATCGATCCCCATAGAAACTGCCGGAGATTTGTTCGATAGCTTTGTCATTGAACGGTCAGTGTATGGTATTGGTCGGGGTATTCGCAATATCACACGATCCGTAGAATTTCATTCGCAAGCCAGCTGTTTGCATCGTTCATTTCGATCTCATTACCAGAGAGGATGTATCCATGAAGCTATTCACTGAGCAAAACACCTCTCGTTCCGTTCTATTTCGATTTATCGACTGTTCCCCTTCACGCTCAAAATTCTGCGTCTATAATAATTCCTCTTTCATCTTTTTCACTTTCATTCGCTTGCTAGTGATTAAATAAATCCATGTATGTTATTCAACTTTCAATTGAGGAAAGTATGAAGAAAAATGATGATGATGTTCAGGTATTAGATTAGAGCATAAAGTGCCAAAGAGATAGCTTTGATCAGCAGTTTAATCAAAATGCAATAACTTGTTTGCATATCGAAATTATTAACGTATTGGAAGGATTGAACTATTTATCGCCATTAGTCTATATGGACTAAATAAATGTATATTCTTATTACGATAGCAAATTAATAGTATAGTAATTAATATACACATATTAACTGTAATTAAGTAGATCACTAGAACTAGAACTGTAATTAGCTGCAGCCGGTTAATCAGTTCTAATTACTCCAATCGCATTTAGGATAAAATCAAAGTCTGATCATGTCAAGCTTCATCGTGCTCAAAAACATCGTATTATAGAATTTTTGTTAAATTTGTACAAACATACTTTTATGTCATAAGAAAGATTGATTTACTTGTGTTTTTCATGTTTTTATCAAATCATATTGTCGAACGAAATGATAATTTTACAATAAACTTTACATTTCGAAGTTAAAGTAGGTACCATTTTTTGTACAAAAATTACTCTACAAATTTTATAATGCATGTTCAGTGTTCCAAACATTCACAAACAAAGTCTTTTGAAATAGATTTTGAATTCCATTTGTCACTATCTCGAAGGACATCTTGAATATCAAATTTTTTATCGGTTAAGATTCTTGTAAACCAAAAAGGGTAGTGAAATAAAATGTTCGAACCAACGTAAAGGAAAGAAATGCTCAGATTACTGATTTCTTCTTCAGAACGAGGTAAAACTTTCATCTCTATTCCATTTGATCTCTTCGACCAGAAACATTTATTTTACTGAAACATTAACTCGATAAAACCAAAGCTGTGGGCAACGGAAAAGTTGTTATGGAATAAAATAATTCGTTTGCGAGGAAAATTGTAACGCGGAAACGTCTTTGACATTTCTCCTCGTACATTGTAACCCAACCTCGGCATTTTCTCCTTTCATGGTCCCGCGTTCCTGTCACTCGACTCTAATAAAATATGTGTCATGGTGGCTTTATATTAAATCGTAAATATGATATCGTTAATGCTTCACTGTAAGCTCATGTTACTGAGTGCGCATAGAGCTTTTCGCAAACGTGATGTAACAAATATTTTGTAAAATGGGCTCAGATTTATTTGAATAACCATGACCAAAAATTATTACGAAGAACTCGATTTTTTTAGGGAATTTAATATTTAGGGACTGTCAATTTTTACATACAAATAAAGTGAGAAGACCCCACAATAATATTTAATTCACGTGGATAATTATAGCGTGCAGGTTTACAAATAAGTAAAATTTTTTTAAAACAAATATAATTTTGACGTTTTACACTCTTTTTGCACTTGAAAAATGAAACTTCAAATAAAAATTTTTTCTCACTACCAAATATCATCTGCTTAGAATAAAATAAAGCTATAAATAGGGAAAAAAACAATCTCAAGCGTATTTTCAGATCAGGTGCTAAACTGCATATTTATCGTCCAGACCCATCTTTCAATAGAAACCCAGAAAAGGGATACAAAAAAGAGGGACCCGTGAAACAAAAAAGGGATCGTCTGGATAAGTTTAGACTCCGAATAAGAGCTGTGAAGAAAAGTTGTACGTGCGAAGATAGGAAGAAAGTAATAAAGTGGTAGCCCAGAATTTTTTTGATGAAAAGAATTGGAGCATGTTACCCTTTGCAAAATGTATGAAATATAGTCAAACATTTTGTGAAGAATGTATTGTGGATAATTTAATAAAAATGTGTGAAAAACAATGCGATTCTTTGTTTTGTGTACAATTTATTAAGTACACAGTATTATTATGTTATTAAGCTATTACGCTATTGAATAGAAATACACATCGTCAGTGGATAACTTTTTTACTACCTATCACGTTTTGACATTTTATGTACCTAAAGCTTTTGTGAAGGACCTCTAGCAAGAACCGAGCTGTGAATTCCGTCGCTAAATAAACTTCCGTCACTAAAAATGAACGCGTAATGACTTAATAAATTTATGTGCAAGTAAAACTTTATTCAGCGAAGAATAAGTCATGTAGCTGTGAGTGGACATGCGAATGTATGCGATGTATCTATTGATCTTACGGAACTTGATAGCACAATACCATTAGCGTGTATACTACAAGGAACAGCGTTTTAGAGCTGTTTTCTTCTTGTTCTTAATAATTTAGCAAGATAGTTGAGCTTAGATTGCAAGAGGGAGCACGACAGAATGACGAGAGCTCGGCAATGGCCGCTCATAAAGAACAAATACAACGTTATTGAAAAAAATGTTTTCACGTTCGGTAAAATATTTTTAGATTTGCGATATAAGGAATTCCTGTAAAATCTTTTGGTGATAAAATTCTTTGTGTAATTGTGTTCTTTTTTTAAAATAACTGACCGTCCCTTACTCGTGACGCGACCAATTCCGTCTTACTGCTAATAAACACGAAGCCGTATATAAATTACTGTTTCGTTTCATTACTTGTTATCAAGTCACTGCCGTGCTTTATTACATGAAATGCCCAGTTCTGAAATACTACATTTACAATGTTCACACTGACCTTGCAACAGAAAATCACATAAAAAAAGGAATGAGGGGGAAAAAGGATAGCGTGTCAGCAAGGTGAAAATAAAAAGGACGTCTTGATAAGTTTTATTTTGGGAGCGCTGTAAATGAAAGTTGAATATATGTAGCGATGGAAAGAAAGAGAGGGAGAGGGAAAGAGTAATAAAGTGAGGAACCAGGAAAGGCGTAATGAAATCTTGGTCGGTTGATTATATAGTTGGTTTATCCGCATTCGAGTGGATCGTGGGCTCCTGGTGAACCGAATCGATAAAACTATCGATCGGCCGAGTCAATGAAATTGTTTTATTTGGCGCGTGAAGGTGTCGGGGTTTGGATATTAAAAAATAAATGAAAGCAAATAAAAGTAATTGCCGTGAGGACGGCGATTCGTTCGCACTTTTATCTTCAATTGGCTCGTGACGAATCACGTTCGCATATAAAGTAAAAATCAATTTTTCAATCGATGCCAATCAAATTGTTAGAAGGGAGAGAAAGAGGTGAGAACAACGAATTTCACGAACGATTCACTATCGACGAAATGCGATTGAATGTGAATTTGCCGTTTTTTTAATGATACACCTATTACGATGTGTAATACACACTTATTGTCATTATCTTCGGACATTAACATCTGCTGTCGATTGTGCATTGAATAAGAAAATTCTTCGGGGAATTAAAGGCCCCGAAATACTTCACAACCGAAAGCAAAATATTCCGACATGATTAATTTTTTAAGGGGTTGATCAAACATCGATGATATTAGACACAAATCTGAATTTAAAATATGTTGTAATTCAGATGAAACTGGACATATAGAACAAAAAAAAGTATACCTCACCGACCGATTTTTTGAGAAATTTAATTTCGAAATATGGAAATATTGTACAGCGTCATATGGCGCGATGTTAAATGAACGCGTTTAATTGAAGGTTAAGTACATTTCTAGACCTAGCAGGTCTAAAATTTTTCGATTTTTATCTCAACTAAACATCAAAGATTCCATTAGAGTTTTAAAAAATGCATGTTACCGAACTATTTTTTGATAAAAACTCGATTTAATACGAAAAAACGTGGAAATGTCGATGTCATGAATGAAAACAGCTGATGACGACGAAGTCAATTGATCAACGTTATCTTAAATATTATTCTCCTGATAACTTTTTGACAGTAATTCTCGGTGGAATATTTTGAAGTGTAGTAACAATTATTTT
>JAPYYX010003126.1:0-12245 GCA_030522605.1 Cremastinae sp. B BG-2022a
TTAATACGAAAAAACGTGAAAATGTCGATGTCATGAATGAAAACAGCTGATGACGACGAAGTCAATTGATCAACTTTATCTTAAATATTGTTCTCCTGACAACTTTTTGACAGTAATTCTCGGTGGAATATTTTGAAGTGTAGTAACAATTATTTTTCCTGTGATCCAGAACAGAAAAAAGAAACTTTTTCAAAGATTTTTTACGCGGACTCTCATTTGACTAGAGAATACTTGATCAACCACCTTAAATAAAAAATCATTCTTCATTTGAAACTGTCCACAGAATATGAATATTTTTACACGCAAACTTATTAAACTTTTGAATTAAATTAATTTAAAATTATCATGAACTTATTTCATCGTTTCACCAAGATAACAGTAAGTACATGAAAAAAAAAAATAAGATTTTCACATCCTGAATCGATATAATTTCGAAAATTCGATAGGATCCGCGAATTTGAAGTTTATAATTGAATTTACGAAGCTATTTCACCTCCCCGATTCTCTCTCTTGCGAATTAGGTATCCCTACAGGAGCTCTCTATAGACTTTTGATATGGAATAAAGATCGCCCATTTCATCTCTTTCGTTGTTGTTGATTCGGTTTGAGAGAGAGTTCAGCCAGTTCAGAGGAGAACACGCATATACAGCGGCTCTTTATCGGACTTCGATCCCCGTGTACGCGTGGACGTTATTATACGTATTGCTCTCACCGATAGCCTCATCGCGCAAACTAAACAAAACCTTTCGAATAGTGGCGTATTATTGACGAGTTCCCCGAGAGAGGAACAGAGAGGGATGGAGGTCAATGGAAACCGCACGACCACGAGGTGAGTCGATCCTCCATCATGATTCTCCGAGGTTTCTCTCTTGTGGGTTCCTATATAGTTGCCAAATTTGTGCACGAGCTATGATACACGAGGAAAGTTATGGAGGAAACCCTGTGAAATAGCTCTCTCGTACACGACCGTGCATTCTGATTTTGCTGCATCCAACCTTCGTGAATCCTCCGGTCCTTCAATTATCATTTCCTAATTTCAAAATTAAACATTTTTTTTTTTTCATACATTCATTACTATATAGTTCGGCTTGAAATGAAGAACTTTTGAAAGATTTATTCATAGATTTTAGTTGAAATTGAGAATATTATTTTAATGCAAGGGTTTTCCATTACACGTTCGTAATGAGAAATATTCCCGAGTCAGGAATATTTCAATTTCAAAGTCCAACTCTATTTTAATTCTTAATACACGTCACGAGCGGAAATCAAATAAAATGTTCGAGCACAAATTTATTTTTTATTTTAATAAGTCATCGGATAAAAAGAAATCGATTTGCGAGATCATCAAGTCGAAATAATAGAATAGGATTGTGAGATAGGAAAGGCAGAGGGAAGTCCATAGCGCGATCGTATCGATCTTGGCAGAGGTCAGAGCATCGTGCAATGTGCTTTTCCTCGGGAATGGAGAAAGAGGGAGAGAGAGAGATGTGGAAGCCAGAGCATAGAGCAACGTTCGAACCTTAGCCAGCTGCTCCGGAGAGAAGCATTCATATTTCATCGAGTGAGAGGGTTGCCTTCCCGCGCATCGTCCAGTTCTCCAAGCTATTTCTTTCCTCGCTCACTTGGAAAGAATGCTTTTCCGCGCTTTATTTTGTCTCCGTACTCGCGTGAACTCGTTCCGATCGCATTTCACCTCTTACCAGACTATCGAACAATCTCTCCTTCCGTTTTTTTTAACAAACAACGATATACTTCTCAATTTTATCAGAGCGTCTTTTTCGGAGTCTCTTTTTTCTCTAGTTTTCACTCCACTTTTGAATTTCACTTTATTTAATTCATATTTAATTTTCAATTTAAGTCTCGAGTATTGTATTTATGTGGCGTACGCGATTTATCGTTACGTTCCTGCAGTATCGACGCAGTATAAAAAAAAATCGTGTCCACCTCTTGGTCTCGCTGCAAAGACAATAAAAATATGAGAAGAGGAATACAAACGGTTTTGTGACTCGATGAAAGATCGAGTTCGATTTTCCTTCCCGAGACATCTCTTTCGTTCCTCATTTTTGTTCTTTCTCCGTCGTTAGCGACGACTCCTGTTGGCTTTGCTCTTTCATGCCCGGTGTAAGAGAGCGTGTTAGAAAGGGTAAGGCGAAACGGAGTCGTCGCGCCGCCGCTAGCGACGAGTTGAACCTCTGCTGGGGAAAAAGCTTGCATTATTTATGAAGCCGGGCTACAACCCTGATGAGAGCATCGCCGACCGACTTCCATACCTCTCCGTAGCCACGACGTTTTTCGCTTTTTCTTTTTCCCTCTCTCTCTCTTTTCACTCACTTTCTCTCTCTCTCTCTCTCTCTCTCTCTCCCAGCCAGCTTTTTCATAAAACGAAGCTTTTGTCAAGTCCCGAAATAAACTGCCAGAAGCTTTTATCAAACAACGTGTGTCTCCCACGTGTGCGTGTACACGAATCTCAAAAATATTCGTCTCTCGTCGCAGCTCGTATCAGACAACAAGTTGGACAAATGTTCGACTGACACTTTCATCTCCTGAGGTTTTAAAATCTCTGAGTTTTATACATTTACATTTTTTTCGTTTACTTTGATAAGGTTTGAAACAAGTCTCTAAATCATGGACGAATCCATTTAGAAAATTTACGATTTTTGAACGCATCGTATTGAAGAATTTATAATTTTTACGTTTTTCACATCAGTTCACCGAAAATTCATCTGGAAAGTTTCTTCGATTTTTTTTCTGGATGAAAAAGTGGAACTCCGAAGAGAGGTTTGCACTCCCGCGTCTGGATCGGAGCACAGAATTTTCCCTGACGTTTTATATATTATGTAACATCTGGACAAGCTCCGTACTCATGCCAATAAGTCAGTTTATATCGATCTAAAAAAAATAAAAAAATCGGCGAACGTTGTTGAAAGGTCTATTCTTTACAAAAGCTGGCTGTACGTAGCTTTACACACTGTTATCCGGATCCCGGAGAGTGTCCGAGACTCGGAGACCCTTCGATTTCGCTGAAACAAATGTTTCCTTTCTCGAAAGATCGCACGACTTTATTTTCGTACTCGCTCTCGGGCTCGTGTAAAGCTCCAACAATTTTTACTTCGAAACATAGAGTTTCAGTGAATTTCGCACAACAATTTTACCTATTTCAAAAAAAAAAATAAAAATACGTACAAAATGTTATTTCAAAATTCAAAAATATTTAAAAATACGTAAAAATTGAAAATTTGAAAATACATTTGAATTTGTAAATACTTAAAAAAAAGTTTTCCATTGTTCGAAACTTTAAAAATAGTTCCACATACCAACAAAATATTTTTTTCAAGTATTTAAGAATAAATGTACAGTATTTGAGTTTTTTCACACGTGCTTTTCGAAAAATCTGAACGTATATATTTAAAAACGTATTACAAAAATTTTTATTTCAATAATTGAATACCCAATGAATATTCGACTTTTTTCGTTATTATTAAAGATACGTGCAAATGTAATATCTTTTCTTGAAAAAGTAAATAAAATTTGGTGACATTTCAAGCTTCCAACACAGGAAAACCAAGTGAACAGAAATGTAAGAAAAATTTCAGCAGCTCCGAGAGCGAAATGTTTCCTGCGTGGTTTTACCCACCAGAACAAGGGGTTGATCTTTCTTTTTATTTTTTTTTAAGTCACGCTTATGTTGCTACGGTTTACTCTGCACACAAACGATTGGTGTCGACAGTCAGGACGTAAATCCTTTTACGGTCACTTGACTCTTAGACGCCGCATTTCATGCTCCCAGACTACCCCCACTTCTCTCTCCCTCTCTCTCATGCTCTCTTGATTTTCACTTTTTCTCCCTCTCCCTCGCTCTCTTGTACTTCAGGAAGCTCTCGCCCCTTCTTTTCCAGTTTACGTTCACATTCCATCGGCCGGTATTCTATTTGCAAAAGAATCGAAGCTTTTGTGCCGCGGGTAGAGAGAAAGCGTGCGGCAAAAGGAGACTCCCGTTCCGATCGATAAAAGCTCGCGGTTAGGGAACTTTTGCCTCGCATAAAAGCCTCTGAGTAGAAAATTCGTTTCATAACGAATCAAGTGCTCGTTATATTTCTTCTCGTAACTTTTCATCCCTTTTTTCTTTTTTCCTCTACCCTCATTGTCAATAACCCCGGGCTGAATATCCTCCGAAACTTTAAGCTTTTTTTCTACCAGAGAATCAGAGTGGGGAGTTTTTTTCTCAGTAGTTCGCCAGGATATTGTTGGCTCGAGAGCCAACAATTTTCTAAGTATGTTTGCATCCTATTATGAAGATTTTGAGAAAAAAACCTCGTGAAAATTCTTTTCGAAATTTTTTTTTTTTCGTGTAATAAAAATAGAAGATAGAATAATTAAGTCCCAGTGACGGAGGACTGCAATTTTTTCGAAATTTCTTTATTCTCTTGTCTTCGAAGCCTCAAAACTCAGAAAAGAAAGTAAGAGAGAACCTTGGCAACGATTCTCATTATTATTATAAAGTCACTAACGAACCGGAAAAGAGTGAAAGAACCCTCAGACTTCTTTGGCAACCCCCTCGAACCTCTAACTATGAAAACCCCTCTTATCTGTTTCTCCGTTGCTTCGATCGACCTCTCTCTTTGTTCCCTTTTCCTCTTTCTTCAATTCGAGCAAATCGATTGCTCTGGTAATCGAAAAAACGAGATTGAACCAATTATCGGTGGAACAGCAACCTCGGAATTGCAAAGTTCGCGACAAGCCCAGAATTCGCTTCGACTTCTTGCACGGGCAAAAAATGTCTTGTCATTTGGTGAATCAGGTTGTCTGCGAAATTACAAGGTAATGTTTTTGACGCTTGTTTTTTTTTCTTGCATTAATTTCCGAATTTCGTTCGACCTCGGAAGTTTCCTCAATTCTCTTCTTTGACGAGGATGGTGAACTAAATCGATAAATGTACATTCTACATCATTTAAATCATCTTACAAGTTTCAACTGCCTTCCGACGACTAGAATAAAATTGTGAAATCCAAAAATAACATTTCTTCAATGATCTTCGATATTCTGCAGGTATTTCCAATTTGTACGTATTTGTCAGCAAAGCCATTTCTTCAGTCATCAACCAACTGTCCATCAACAACAATTATCTAAACCGAAAAAAATGTGTTATCGATAATACGACGGCTTGTTATGAACGTTTAATTACATTTAATCAAGAATAAAAATCTTTAATAAATACATGATGAATTTTCAGTCCGGGCGATTAAATGATGAAAGCGTCTGAGGAAAGCAGAAAAAAACGAGGAGAACCAAGAAATCTGTATATATGTTATCAACGGAGTCTCCCCGGTATACTTTGGGCGGTTGATAAGCTCAAGAATCCCGGTGGAATGGAGTCTGAATAGGTGAGCTTTTCTCCCGGAGGATGGAGAGGGCGATAGAGTGACAAAGAGGAGTATATACGTATACGCGTGTACATAGAAGAGTCGTTTTGAACGAGATCTAACTCTCCTTCCTCCGGTTATAGCTCAAGTATGTGAAGCCTCGGGTCCTCCTGCTGGGAAAACTTTTAATGCCTTCCAACCCCCTCCTTGGTGCCCTTCGAGCCACGATTCCCCTTTAACGGAGCATCGATTCACCACACGGTGCGACACTCTTTGCGGTGACGCGCCACGAGAGCCCTTGCGGTGTCACATCGAGAACGTCCCGATCTCTCTCACTCTCATTCCTTTGTACTTCCTCGTACTCTCGCGGTCTCTTTCCCTCACTCGCTCTGTTCCTCTTCTCATCCTTCCTCCATCAGACTCGAAGTCGCTGATCTCTTTTCGATACTCTCTGCTGCCTGTAATTTAGATATTTCCTTTATTTCTTTGGATACCGCTTGACTCGCTTCTGTATTCATTCGAATATTATTTAGGGCTCAACATTTGTTTCGAAACTTTTGGTGTCTGCTACGATGACTCGACTTACAGGCGGTGGAAATATTTTTTGATTTCCTGGAAAGTTAGAGTTGACTGTTTTGGGCATTGCGAAGTAATCGATACATCCAGAGGTCCAACCTCTCGATGCATTCAAGTTTAAATTAAATTTTACCGATTGCCATTCGTTGCCGTTGAACTTTGATTTGTTTTATTTAGATCCAAAATAAATGGCGGTTGCAATGTCTGAATAAAATCTTTGATAAGATGTTAATTTATAATTGAAAGCTCTTTTTTTCCTTCAAATGTAAATATATACGCAGTTAGTTAGGACTCGTCAAGCTCGCTTGTGTATTTAGTTCAATGCTCGTTCAGAATTTTAATCTTCTTTAAAGCTGAACTGCTTTGGCTCGGTTCATGAGGACGAAATGTTTTTTGCTACTTCATACGGAGATCCGAAAACATATTTAGAGTAACTGCATGTTTGTTTTTTTTGTCCTGATTTTATTTAAACCAATATTAAATAGTGATTTCGTTATCAGAATTGAATTTCTGACAAGGTTCAAAATTTATAATCGAAAGTCCTTTTTATCTGAACTCTTACCGCAATTGTACATTGAATTTTTTGCGAGTATAAAAATTCGCCATTTGCCGGGAATCGATTACATGCCTTATCTTCTCGTTGCAGGAGTCTGGTAATTCTTTCTTTTTTTTTTCCTGGCGAGCCTCAATTCCCTGTGTGACGAGTTTCAGAGCGAAACAGCCCTCTTTCATTGCCGGGCGTAGAGTAGATTTCCCTTCTCTGTCCCGTTTTCGGCTCTCTCGGTTCTAACAAGCTCGACGCGCATTGTTGTTGTCCACTCAAACGGAGCTGTTATACGTCGCCCTCGTCATTTTTTCCTCCACTCTTTGTTTCTTTTTTCGTTCGTTTCTGCAGATATTGTTTTTGGGGGATATTCCGGCGAGCAGGGTATCAACTAGAAATGAACCTGAGGGGAATGATGCGACTCTCGCACATTCGTTTTTCGTCTCATTCCCCTATCCAAAAGCATTTCCCATTTTCCTCACTCGACTCCTCTCACCTCCCTTCATCGTTTTATGGCAACACTAAATTTTGGCCTGCCTGTCTACCGGCTACGATAAACTTTCAGGAAACATTTTAGTGAACCCACCAACTTTCGCTCCGTCCAACATTTTCCGAGCTAAACTACCAATCGTCGATTCGGTCGATCAGCATTTTCAAAATTCAACTCTTGTAACATGCAGTAACGGCAAATTAAAAAATCGGATGTCCATGAACGAAAAATGTTGTGATGTACGTGTAAGCTTTTATAATCGTACTAATAATTGGTTGTTGATTTCAATCGAAATGTAGAGCAATTTGCAATTGAGCAGTAATATCAAATTGATTTGAAATTTTGTCAACTTCTTGGAATACACCAATTTCAAATGGTAGTCGTAATTGAGCAGAGACGCCATTTAATCATTCAAACATTGAACAGACACAGAATCATTTCGATCATCACATTCTCTAATCATCTCGTGAAGTTGATCGGAACTACCTCACATTTTGTATTTATACGTCCACATTGCCAGACGATAACTAAACCTTTTATCATATGTATCATAAATGGTTTTCAAAAGTTCAAATAAAAATGTAAATCGCATCACCGTTCAGAATAAATGATCACAAAAGTAAAAGGATTATACGTAGTGCCTGAGCTATTGTTGGTGTTTGATTAAAGAGATGATATGGCCTGAAAAAAATGCAAAAAGAAAACTGGAGAGCGTAACAATGTTTGCCGCAAAACGGGATTGAAGTAGGCGTCAATATTTTGACGTTGAAAAGAGCCGAGGGGGTAGGGCCGGAATTGACGTCTAAAGCTTCTCTAAATTCCTAGCCTATATAACCTTTATCCACAGTTTTGGCGTTATGGTTTTGAGTTTATCAATGATGGAAGGGGTTTTACCGGGGTGAGTTGTGCAAACACACGGGATGAGAGCGATACGCGTCGCTCTTGTATATTTATCATTACTGAAATTCTACATGCACGTATGAAATTTATATAGAAGCGCCTATATATAAAATAACTGGATGTTGAATGGGGCTAACTTTGATTACGAAATACTGCAGGATTCGAGCTTCCTCGTGCTAGTCCTAAAAATATGCACAAACACGCACACGCGCGCGCAGATTTGTTTGCGGCTAGACGCGTGCTGATAATGATTTCAGTCGCTTCGGGCTCTTATGCGGGCACCGGCCGAATTTCCTCCCTTCCATGCACTCCAAATTTCCATCACTATCTCTCTCTCTCTCTCTCTCTCTCTCTTTCCATCTCTTTCTCTTCCACCATGATTTCCTCTCCGTTCGACAGATATTCGCGAATAAACGTTTAACAGGTTTCAAGGCAGCCCGCAGGAATACCTGCAAATGCCAGATACACGCGATATAACAAGCACGAAAACTGATACGCTATTATCCGTCGCTCTTTCAATCATCCCGATGGATTGCTTTAGTTTTCACTTTTTTTTTCTCTAATACTTTTCATTTTCACGTTATTCTGCATTTTTCTCGTTTTATCTTCAAGTTTTTATCAGTTTTATTTCCAATCGTGCTTATTTCGATTCACGAAAAGTGATTCATGATTGTAACGTCGAGGAATTAGTCTCGAAATAATTTGATACGGGTTATTTCTCGTATTTCGCGATAGTGTAATACTCAAAGCGATAATTTGTCCAATTTTTTAATTTCATTCTTCGGATGTGCGATATAATATTTTTCCTGCTCATTTATTGTGAAAAATTCGACGAGTTTTGTCATTTTTATTCGTCATTAAAAAGAATGACATTAAGATTCCAGTGAGAAGAAGAAATCCAGGTTAAATGGAGAAGAAAAACTGGATGTATTATGTGCGTTTTATCGAGCGAAAAGTTTCATCGAGATTGGAAGAAGTCGATAAGAATGAAAGTTCGTGGGGAAGAATCTGACGAGGAAGGAGGGCGAGAAAGGAGAGAAGAAGGAAAAGGAGAGACGGGCGGAGAAGAAATGAAAAAAGTGCGACGACGGGAGTCTTGCCCGCGTTGGGGTGTGTCGTGATAAACGATAAATGCAGGATTTAAGAAAACATCGAAAATTTTCGGGGGAGTGAGTGAACGCGAGGGAAGAAAATATCGTCCGAATGGAGCAATTCGTACTCGAACTAATTTCGAAGAAATCCAAAACGTTATTTCGAGAAGGAGCGAAATATCACGGAGTGTCGAGCTAACCAGTAAAGGGGAGAATACGAAAAAAGGGGGAGAGAGAAGGAGAGAAAACTCGTTACGATTCTCTCGGATTTAATCCACGACCGTGCTTAGAGTGATTTGTTGCCGAAAATCCTCGAAAGATTTCCCTTATCTTCAACCGGAAATACGAAAAAAGAAGGAAACGTGAATGATGATTTTTGAAACCAGAAATAAAGAGTTTTTTCATGAATTTCATAGAGTCGAACAAACTCATCGGTTTATAAATAAAAATTTTATTTTTCAATTTTTGAAAAAAAACGTTCAACTCTTTTTTTGATGGGCGAAGTAAAAGCTGCTTGAGAATCGAAATAAAAAATTTTCACCGACCTTGCAAAAAAAGATCGTTTATTCGAAACATCTGTCGCTTACGACGCGAAGAGTATAAATTTTCGAAAATTTAGTACTCGTCGGGTTTCGTATGAATTTCAAAGGGGAAGTTTCGTCTAGCTGAAATCTTGAAAACGAATAAAACGTGAATTATCCTCTCGAACCACTCGTCACACAATTTTCTCGAGTAAGCTCGCCCGAGATTCAAAAATAGATCCATGAAATAAGACGCGCATGAAGCGGGCCACAAAGTAGGTTAAGTATACGAAATTTTCTCTTTCGCATCGCGAACCGAGCGCCCAAAAAAATCAAAATTCCTACCCGCGTTTGCTAAGCTCTTGTAAATAAGTCCTAAATTTTTTACGGCAGTCTTGAAAAAAGTGATGCAAGATTATCCACAAAATAGGATTTCTCGAAAATTCATTTTTGGCCAGCATTAGAATTTAAAGCGAAACTTTGGAATCAAATGAATTTAATAAAAAATGTTCGCAACCGTAAGAGAAGTACAACGAATATTTTTTTGCCGGAAAATCTGTAAAATTATCCGAAAAAAAAATTTTTGGTAGGATCGCAATGAATCAAGGAGTCGTTAAATTTGTCGGAACCGTTTGACGTCATGAAACATGGCAGACGTTAATTCTTTGGGTAACAATTTTCCCAGAGGGACCCGCATAAATGTGTGACAATATTCACGTTCTCATAGAACCAGAGACTGTGTTTCAGTGCTCATCCATCTCACTCTGTTCTCTCGTCTGGATTCGTCACGAACCTGCGTCACGTTGAAAGCTCCCACCGCTCCGAATGTGTTACACCAACCGGGAATGCTTTATGTTCCAGCTATACATTACGCTCTTTATTTCGCAGTGTTTATCTTGACAAAATGCCTGCTGCCCGTTAAATGACAGAAACGTAGAATCTCCTTGTATCGGGCTTTATGATAGTTTCAGTACCACTTTCCGTCATTTCTTCATCATCATGCTCTTTCTGCCATTACTCCATTCATGACTTTGGTATTGCTTTATCTCCTATCTAGAGTTAGCATATTTTATTTTTTGCAGAATTTTTCAATGTCAGATTACTGTAATGATGACCTGAACACTCACCAATAACCACGAATACTTCATATTACAACAGAATTTTTCACTTTGTAGTATTCAGCTTGATAAAATATTTACTACTATTCTGTTGTAATGTTGTTCTGTTGTAATATTCAGCTTGATAAAATAATACTTCACATTACAACAGAATTTTTCAATTTGTAGTATTCAGCTTGATAAAATAGTAGTTCATATTACAACAGAATTTTTCACTTTGTAGTATTCAGCTTGATAAAATAGTACTTCATATTACAACAGAATTTTTCACTTTGTAGTATTCAGCTTGATAAAATATTTACTGCCAGTTTAATTACATAACTGTAATATTTTCTTCTAAATTTGGCGCTGTGATAGTTTAAGTGCCACTTTTCGTCCATCTTCAACATCATGTTCATAGAGTTTGCATTTTTCATTTTTGGGAGAATTTTCGATTTCAGGCTACTATTGATGATGCGAGCACTCAACAATAATCCACGAATGGTTTATATTGCAAAAGTAATGCTTTTGCGATTTTACCCACCACCTTTAATAAAGATATCACCTGGAAGAGCTTTGTTCGTCAACTTTTGTATTCTTTATTCCGTCTCATTGCAATAATATATAATCTCCTTGCATCAGGTCACATGGTACATTTACATTTCGTAGATCTGTTTTAATAGATCTTGTCTCTATGTATATGTCTGTGTATTCATTGATCCTCTTGATGCACTTCATCGCATAAATATTGTTCAGAACGTTTTTGGATGAAACGAAGATCCCGAAGAAGCTTAGCTGATTTAATCTTCGATCAAGAAAGAGTTGAATCTATAATACAACATTTACTGGATGTTTTTGAAATTTGGTCATCACTCAAGTTACAATTAGGGATTTAAACTTATTCAAAAAGGATAAGCAGGGATTTCAGTCTCGTGTGATGTGATAATGATCCAGGGGTCCTTTCCACTCTCGTCATTGTCTGCTAATTAATTGGTCCGTTTGATCGAACGTGGGTAACCCCAAAGGGATGCACCGCCACAGTATTGGAAATCCTAGAATTCCACGCAGAGCCTAAATTCACACAGGATTGAAGGAATCAAATATTACAAAGGAGAATTTCAGCAGTCCCCAAAAAAAATTACAAGTACGCAACCAGAGACTGCTCTTTGGAAACGCACGATCCAACCCAGATTATCATCGATCAGTAATGTCGACGAAATTGCCATTATTCATGACGCAACGTGATTTTAAAAGAATCGCAAAGTCAAAATTTTTTGAGAACTTTTATAAAAATGAATTCAATAATAAATCGATTCATAAAGTATGTTTGAAAACTTCAAATAACTGAAAAATATC
This sequence comes from Cremastinae sp. B BG-2022a, assembly GCA_030522605.1. Classification (NCBI taxonomy): domain Eukaryota; kingdom Metazoa; phylum Arthropoda; class Insecta; order Hymenoptera; family Ichneumonidae; species Cremastinae sp. B BG-2022a. The sequence continues at coordinate 11,936 of JAPYYX010003126.1, forward strand.
TTCAATTGGGATTGACAATGACAAGAAATGAAAAAAAATGAAGTGAAGTGTTTTCTTCTCGTTTATCTGAAACTAGGACTCTCTGTCTGGTTGAAACCTCCTGCCGGATTCCTATGTATCGATCCGACGTCCTAGCTTGTCCCGGGCCAAAACCGAGATTGACTGGGCGGCCCGGCAAACCCTGTGCAACTAACTCCCTTTCTCCTCCCACCGCGCTTCCGTGTCTTTTCTACACTGCACCATTGCCTACAAAATTTTCATCCTGTCTCTTCCCTAACGACGGCTAGAGTAAAGCCGGACGATGATACAC